>JBAGKO010011802.1:0-11573 GCA_037177275.1 Acacia concinna | reverse complement strand
AACACACTTTTTTATATAATACTCCTCGATCCTAATTTTAAGGGTCTGTTGAATTTTTTAAAGAATATTAAGACAATCCTAAGAAAGTTAATTACATTACTTTAAGACATCAAAATTTGTGATTTTTCTTTAAATTATGTTGTTTGACTTATGAACTAATATATAATATAATAAAGCATAATATATAATATGATTAAGTAATGTAATTAGTTTTTTTAGAATTTTTTTAAGACTCTTTAAAAATATCATCAGACTTTTATAATTAAGATATAATGACTAACAGACGTGTTGCGGACAAAATAAGCTATTCTTCCAACGAAAGAATCAGAAACTCTGTTCGAGTTGCAATAGAATTGTTTACCAATAGTATATGACACATAACTCATTTTCCAATGGTTGGTTGAAGACACGTTACCCAAAGAATAAAGTGGCAATGCAACAATTCGGAAAGCATTTGAAATTTAGGTCCACTCTTTTTCATGATAAAAACTCGCGAGAATTAAGGAGATAAATAGTATGCTAAATTATCAATCACTATTGATGACTGACAAGTCTCGAGCCGATTTGTGGCTTGCGATAAAAATCGGTGTAGACAATCAGTGTAACAATTATCTTATACTGATGCTTACGAATTGCATTAACACTCGTATGACGATTTCATATTTAGAGGACTCGTAAAATTGATGACGTTTCACTAGAGGACGAGAAATGAAATACTTGAATCAGAAATTCACAGGCGAATACTATGATTTCCACGAAGAAGGCTATGCAGTTTGCAGCCACTATGTTTTTAAAGGCATTTTAACTGTGGTCGTCAACCAACCATATAAATATCCATGAAATTCACCTCAGATCAACCATCTAAAACGGCTTAATGGACACCATTCGATCTCTACCAGTGAAACTACAAGAAGGCGTCAACGATAATAAATAACCAAAAATCGATTACGTACCGCAATCTACGAACAAAAACATACAATATTATAGAAACAAGTCACGCGTAAACCAAGAGAATGCAAATATCCATATTATTATATAATCTGTGACCAGGAATGGAGAGACATCTTTATAATAGTAACAGAGTCTCAACAAGTGCCACACTGAAAGGTTTCCTAACTATAACAAAATGATTAGATCCGGAGAGCAGACCCGAAAAAGAGGACTAAAGCAGCGGCGAGAAAGCCAGAGGCAAACGACGGTGAGATAACAACGGCAGGGGAAGCATGGCTGGGAGCCGGAGCCGGAGCTGGAGCTGGAGCCGCAGCCGGAGCCTGAGCCTGAGCCGGAGCAGGAGCCGGAGCGGCGTAAGCAGCGCTGGTAGCGGAAAGGACGACGAGGGTCACGACCATTGTGCTAAGGAGTATCGGCAGAGTGAGAGCCATGGACGCTTCTAGGGATTTGAGTGTTGTAACAGTTGGGGCACTGAGATACAGTATACCGTAAGCAATAGGCCAATGCAGCATAGATGGAACGTTTAAATAGAGGGAGGGACGGACAACGAAGGAGACTCAGAGAGATTTCAGCAATCAGGGGGCAGTTTGGGTAGCTGCCCGAATTTACAGGCTGGCGATTGGTTGAGTGCTAGCTATTATTTCCTCGTCTAATAATGTGTGTCCAATTCTAATTTAGTCCTAAATTGACGCTTTCACTTGTTCCTTCCCATTCCCCAGCCATTTCTTGATGACTCATCAGAGTGAGTAACATTATGTGGTGACTGGTGAGTGGTGACAATGTGTGTGTCCATCAAAATTCCTTTGAACAGAAATATTTTATCCAGCTGCACCCATAGTTTTTACAATTTGACAAAACTTATATTAAGTTTTTTACATCTACCAGTTTCCCAATAAACAAGCGCCACATGGATTTATTAATTGTTAGAATAAAATCCCATTAATTATTTTGAGCGATTGAGAATTATTTCCCTTTAATTTGTTTCTTAATTTGCTCTCATTTATTTCCACTTTATTTTCTAATGGCAGTGTGATTTATTTTCTTATTTTTTTCATCTAAGTTTCTTATTTAATGTAATCCATTCTTAAAATAAAATTAATATTTTATAGGAGCAAATCAATATATTTACTAGGCTTCATTCCACATTGTCATTAGTAGAAGATGATTCAGCCGCCGGAATCTAGGTCTGCAAATTGTCAGGCACGAGGAAGGGCGAGGGTGAGGTAAAGAGAAGGAAGGGAAAAGGGAAAGGTAGGATAGGATAGGAAATTTTGATAAATTAGATATTTTCATTTGTTTTTAATAGTGCGAGCCCACTAATTTTTTTAACAAATGTTATCTTTTCTAGAAAGAAGTGTGAATTTTGTCCCCTTTTTAAACCTTATAATTATATTTATACTTAAAAAAAAGTTTATAGTAGCAGGTGCACTTATGACAAAAGTTAATGAGTAAGTTTATATCTTAACCCTTTTTTTCTAACCCAGCCCCCACAATTTTCTTTTTAATATAGGTTTTTTTAAAAAAAAAAAAGATGCTTGGTTCCGAACTTAAGTAATCAATGGACCAAATGTGCATTTACAATAGTTATAGGTAGGCAGATAGATTTAAAAACGAATCAAACTATATTAAACCATTCATTGAGTATTGAATTAGCACGGAAGGAATAAACCGCATTAAAACCATAAAACCTCACGATATTAGAACATAACCCCGACTGAAATAGTCGGATGTAATGGGTAATCAACCACTTCCCCGTTATGTACAGTCAATAACCGTAATCGGGCCGCAAGAAGCATGACCAAAAAAATGAGGTTACATTTCTACCACCAACCAATATGCAGGGGGCAAATAAAAAAAACAAACAAAGAAACAGACGCCAAAACAAACAAATTAAGGTATCATAGACTAAATTGGGTTTTTCAAATTCGCTGACGTGAACAGTAATGGAATTCACAAGTTGAATAATAGGATTTGCAAGTCCGTGCTGATCACTCTCTCTCCCCTTCAAAATTCGCTGACACGAACAGTAGTGGAATTCGCAAGTTGAGTAATGTGATTCACAAGTCCGTGCTGATCACTTTCTATCTCCCCCTTCGTCATCATTGTTCATCTGACACTGACAGTGACTGATGCATAGTGACAAAGGAGAGAGGAGAATCTGCTTATGACGTGAATATTGTTAGATTTTCGCAAGTTGAGTAATATGATTCGCAAGTTAAGTAATGAGATTGGCTAGTTCATGCTTTATCACTTTCATGTTAGCAAATTTGAAAAAACCAAATTTGGTCCATAGTAGCTTAGTGTCTTTTTGAAATGTCAATAGACTTTTTGAGATTTAGCAATTTAAGAAGGTATTTTAGTAGAATTTTCTCTAATTAATATAAGAGGGAGTACGATTTTTTTGACTAGCCTAGCACCATAAAACCTAGACTTATTTGTAGTAGTTGGGGCATTATAAATAACATTGGAGTGATTGAAGCAAATATATATATATATAAGTGTAATAAATACACCATAAATAAAAGCATAGTTCTTGGCAAAAAAAAACGACGATGTTAGTTGGGTATTGCTTTAGCGGTTTATGCTTCATAAAGCATGAAAGCGAGTTTTGAAAGAGCAAGCAAATCACTCAAGAGGGGGTGAATTGGGTGTTTAAAAAATTTCTCGAAAAGCAAGAACTCAAACACTTACACTGGTTTGGTCAAACTCACGACCTACGTCTAGTTCTCAGCTACCACTGAGTTCTACTACTCCATAAGATTTCAACGGGTTCTTGACGCCACAGTACAGACTCAATTGACTCTTTAAGGATTACTCCCCTTACAAGATACAATTGAAGTCCCTTACTCAAGGTATCCCAACCTTGAGTGCCTCATAAATGTATTGTTGAAAACAATTAATACTCTCTCAAAAGAGTTGAATAATAATCACTGAAGCACGCACTAGAACTAATGACAAATTGAATGCAACGGACTCAAGAATTTATGACTCGTAATAATAGCACATTCGTTAGTTATTGGAGTCATTAAGAGTCTCGTATTTAAGTCCGAGGAATTTGTGTCCGTTGATATATCCGTTAGAAATCAGTTTGTAGCCGTTGACATTCCATCATTCCTCTAGGTTGCATTCGTTGAAGCACATCCCTTCTTAGTCATAAATATATCCGTTGAGGTTGTTGATGGAAGGTAGATGAAGACTTTAGCCATATTAGGTAAGGTGCATTAATGCTTCTGACACAATCTTCACTTCAGTTGATTTGAATTTCAAACTTCTCCAAATGATTTTCAACCTATTCTTAGATATAATATAGATCATTTGCAAAGATTAGACTTAAGTGGGTATCAATAAAATGAATTCTAGAGTGATTGAGAGAATTACGCTACGATGCTCTGTTTTTCTGAAAAACTAACTTCTCAAGTTCCCTTGAGGTTTGAAGTCATCCTCAAGGTAATCCAATTGAAATCAATAAGCTCGAGGAATTTGTCACAAAATAACACTTGAAAAATTAGAAGACAGTTTCCTCGAGATTTTCACAAGTTATAATTACCTTGAGGTTGAGGCCTAACCTTGAGGACACAAACAATCATAGTGTAGGAACCTTGAGGATAGAAAATGTACTTAAGGTTGCTCTTTGAAAAACTTAGAATATTGTTTGCTTGTTCCCTCGAGGTTAGGAATCAATTCTTGAGATTTCGTGTTTTAAATTCAGAGCATGTGAGAATATACTTACTACCTTTGAGGTCAGGAGTACCCTCGAGGTTGCTTACCCTTGCAAGGTTCTAAGAATACACAGCCAGATTCCTTGGTAGCCTTGCAAGGTTACCAGAAATCCTCGTACCCTAGAGGTCAGGGTCTTCCCTTGAGGTTACATACCCTTGTCAGATTACGAATTGCACAGCCAAGTTCCATTCAAGCCTTGCCTCACTTGCAAGGTTGTGAAATGAATTATAGGTGGAAGTCACTTATACAATAAAAGGCTATAACTTACTTCCAATTCATGGAATTGGATGAGTTCATTGAAAGACTTTTTCCGAACCATTAATCTCTCAATTTTATTATTTTTAACCCTACTTTTCCCTTAATGTCAAACAACCTCCCCCTCCAAAATGCATGACTTGTTTGGTACAATAGAACTAAAGCTAAGGAAGTGGGATTGAGATTAGAGCCATGTCCAATGTCTGTTTGGTAAGCCATAAATGAATTACAGGTGGAATTCGCTTCCAACCTGTGGAATTGGATGAGTTCAATGGAAATACTTTTTTCAAACCATTATGCCCTCAATTTTATAACTCATAACCCTACTTTCTCCCTAATATCGAACAGCCTCATCCTCTAGAATGCACGACCTAGTTGATACAATAGAGCTAAAGCTAAGGAAGTAGAATTGGGATTGGAACCATATTTAAATGTCTATTTGGTAAGTTGAAAATGAATTTTAGGTAGAATTCATTTCTACAAAAGGGTTGGAACTAGGCGTGGAAACAGGCCAGGCCGCTCGTTAGGGGCCTCTAGCCTGGCCTATTAAAATCCTGACGGGATGGCCTATCAGGCTAAAAGGCTAGGCTAAAGCCTTTTTTTAGGCCTAATTTTGTTAACAGGCCAGGCTCAGGCTGGCCAACAGGCCTGTTAGGCCTAGCCTGGCATGTTAAGTTGGGGTATATATTTAAAAAAAATTGAAGGATATGAGTGTAATTACACAACCTTTTATTTCCCTATAATTTTCCCCCTTCCAGATGCATCTTCGATCTTCCTTCATTTAAGGCTAACTCTAACCCCTCGACTTGCGTCGTTGTCATCCCTCATTCACCTTGCTTTCACTCCTTCACAACTTGTACCATCACTCCATTCTCCATCAACATTCACTTAGGCAATTCGAGACTGAAGAGCTGTGACTCCCGTGACTATGACTCTGAGACCTAAGGCCTTATTTGGTATGAGGGACTCATGGGCAGGGCATGGATTGGGCCATTTATATTGTTTGATACGATGGATTGGGATTGGGCTAAGTATTATGAGTAACACAAATGTGGGATTCCTGCAAAGCCACCTCCCCTGGTTTTGCATTTTTAAGCCTGAAATTATAAAATTTGTAGATAAAAATATGGGAGAATTCCAGAAAAATACCTCCCCAAATTCCAAAACCCCAAAAGGAATGTTAACATTTCAAAAAGACACTAAGATACCATGGACCAAATTGGGGTTTTGAAATTCGTTGACGTGAATAGTAGTGATTTTCGCAAGATGAGTAATGGATTTCGCTAGTCCGTGTTGGTCCGTGTTAATCACTCTCTATCCCCTCAAAATTCGCTGACGTGAACAGTAGTGTATTTTCACCATTTAAGTAATGATTTTCGCAAGAAAAGTAATGGTTTTCGCTACTTCGTGTTGATCACTTTCTCTCTCCCCTCCTCTAACGGCACTGTTCATCTGACACTAATATTGTTCATCTGATAGAGGAGAGAAAGAAATCTACCCGTGACGTGAACAATGTCGGATTTTCACCATTTGAGTAATGGTTTCCACCAGTAGAATAATGATTTTCACTACTTCATGCTGGTCACTGTTCATGTCAGCAAAATTTCAAAACCCTAATTTGGTCCATAGTACCTTAGTGTCTTTTTAAAATGTTAACATTCCTTTTGGGGTTTTGGAATTTGAGGAGGTATTTTTCTGAAATTCTCCTTTATTTTAAAGTAGTTATATTCTTAGTTTTTCTACAATTACTTTACCTAAGTTTTAAACTAATATATAATATAATAATACATAAGATATAATATAATTAAATAACTTATTTAACTTTGTTAATCAATAAAAAAAATTAACTCTATATTATCTGACTATATTCTAGACCCGACGGAATATTCTACATCTTATGCAATATACATTTAACAATTAAAATATAAACGTAAACGAACAATAGTATAAACATGTGGCATGGGATAGAGTTATTGAATTAAGTTGAAGTGCGAGGTTCATTCATGTAAAAGGTAGAGACCGCTAATGTTCTTTAACGAGTGTCGGTCTTTCAATTCCACAACAATCCATTTTTGCATTACCAAGCGACCGAGATTGAAGAGAGGAAGTTGATACTATATTTTTCTTTTCTTGTTTGCTTCTATGATTTCGATTTTCATCTATACTGCTTTTCTTTCTGATTTGGCCAGCTCTCCTCAAACCGCCCCAATTGTAGTACACTTCCCTATATTCAGCTTAAATCCTGACTCGCAGCGGCTCAATCCCAATTGGACCGTTGAAGTTCCAACAACGTGAAACGACCGCGTTAGCATCGTAGGCAACGCCAGACTAATCTGATAGTCGAGTTCGTCCCTCTCAAAAACACAACACTATAAGAAAGAGATTCGTTAAGGAACTAAAATGCAACAAGAAAATTGGGCATATAGAAATTGAATGGCACTTCATCAGAGGCAAAAAGAAAACCAGAGGTTCATCGTAGTGATTCATAAAATTACCTATAGACAATTAATTGATGCTTGCAAATGCTACAGAAAGTTAAAAGTCTTCTTCCAAAAAAAGCAACTTCTTCCAGACTCATCTAAATGAAAAAATAGAAATAATAAAGATTCTGACTTTTACTCATGTAATCACCTACTTATGTGATTACATTCACTTTTAAGACTGCTGTTTCAGACCCTCCAGACTCACCGCCTCTGAATTGCTCTCCAGTTCTTGTCTGGCCCTCCTGAAAAAGTAAGGCAGTGTTAGGCATGCAACAGGTCTGATGTCCTAAATCCAAAGGAGTGTGCCCAGAAAAGGACAGGTGAACATGAAAAACATACAGCAATTCACATTGTTGGAGATCACAATCCAACTCGTCATTCTTAGTGGTTTATCTTGTTTTACTTTAATTAGTATTCCCATTATACCGACCATTTATTATGGTTTATCGTTGGCTAGAGTCTGTTTTAATTCTCTCCTAGTTTCTCCAACTAGATGAGGCAGGGTTATTGCCTCACTTCTATATATATCTTTGAGACAAGCAAAAAATGGCCGGCCGAGCAATCCAATAAACTCCAATTTCCCCAAGCATTGATGAGTTGCTCAATCTATGATATATAATAATATGATGTGTGTGCGTCTCCGCGAGTATATTATATAGAAAGAGCTGCCACCACAACTTTAGATGGATTTCTTTAGACTCCAAAAATGCTAATGAATTGTTTATCTAAAGATAAATTACTCCCATTTCTCAAAAGTGATGCCTATACCATGTTACACTCCCTTCTTTAAACTGGGATATGATGCACACGCTCTCCTCTAATAAAAAAGGTTATAAATACAATTACTTTGATCATGATGCATCTATTTTATTAATTCTAGAATAAAAAAAGTATCGAACGTATTACTGAAATAAATTGTTCATTCTCCTACATTTAGTAAGTTGTAAAATAGTGATTAAAGATACATAACTAATATCAAAGAAACAGTTGATAATTAGATATGCATGTTAATGTCAGATAACATCTGAGGTATTCCTCCAATACTGTCATGCTTATAACTAACTCCCTCCTCCCAAGGTAATACAAGTTAATTTAAAGAGGAAAGTGAGGATGACAAAAATCAAAATCTAGTTAGCCAATAAGGCATTGACAAAACTTCAGGAACAACTCTTCTGTGTAACAGAATCCCCCGGATTTGAAAATAATATTCGTAAATGGAAATTGTAGTAATTATCAAATAAGGATATTATATTAATTGTATTTTATATTTCTAATAGTCAGAGTATTATTAGGAAGATACTGTAGGATTTGTTATCTTTGAAATTTAAATCCTAGGACTAGAGTTATTTGTGGATTTATTACATAACAGAATCCCTTCTTGTATAGTACAAATATCCTCTTGGCTTATTAATGAAAGATATCGGATGATTAGAGTCCAAAAGTTCCACATGGTATCAGAGCCACAGCCAATCTCCTCTGGATTCTACCTCATCGCATCTGACTAAACACGTCCGAGGGAAATACTGCACAATCGGGTTTTCCTCTTCTTTTTTCTTCCTCCCGATATTCGTCATCATCAGGTTCATTTGTCTAACAACATGCTCCTCTGTTTTTTATTATGTTGACTTCCAATGATGACAATTCCAAATTTGATGTAACCAGTGGCAATGCACCAGGTCTGTCCGCAAAACTCACGACTACCAACTATCATGACTGGGATCGTGCCATTCGTTTGGCTATTGGAGTTCAGGGCAAACTTATGCCACAGCACCAACAGACAAGTCTTCTACCGCATTCAAACAATGGGAGACTGATAATATTTTCTAGTATCATCATGGATTATCAATGCTATGTTTATGCACCAACCCATGGCACATGCAATCTGGGATGCTGTACGTGATTCTTATTCTAATGAGAAGGATCTCTCTCATGTATGATCTTTAGCGTTAAACTTGGCAGCTAAACCAGGGCTAAATGACCGTGACTGATTATTGGCATCAGCTTGTTACTATATGGCAGGAACTTGATCTGTATGAGGAAAACAAGTGGTCTATTGCTGCTGACACCACTCACCATCAACAAATTGTTAATATAGGTCGCATCTTTGTTTTCCTTGCTGGATTGAATCCCGAATATGATGAGGTACGTAGTCGTATTTTAAGCCGTTCTTCTTTTCCTTCTCCGAAAGAAGTCTTTTCTGAGGTCCGAAGTGCCCCTACTTCCGCGTCTTTAGCACACAAAGGTACTTGTCCAACTGCCTTATTTACTTCTGCCCACTCTTTTCCATGGATTGTTGATACTAGAGCTTCAGACTACATGACTTCAGCTTCACAAATGTTTGTTTCTTATCAACCATTGGCTGGTAACAAAAAAATAAAAACAGCAACTGGATCTTCCTCTAGCATTGTTGGGACTGGTTCAATTAATATCTCTGACTCTTTACAGCTGAAATATGTGTTGCATGTTTCAAATCTGGCTTGTAATTTGTTATGTCAGCAAATTAACAAAGTACACAAACTGTTTTGCTCACTTCTTTGCTAGCCATTGTGTATTTCAGGATCTCTCCTCAAGGAAGATGATTGGCACTGCTAAAGAGAATGATAGCCTTTACCACCTTGATGTTTCTACCGTAAATGCTTTATTATCAGGAATCAGTGATTCAACTCTAGATACTAATTTGGCCAAAAAAAGAAAAAAAAACTCTAGATAATAATGATTTTGTACTATGGCATAAGAGGATGGGTCATCCTAGTTTCTCATATTTACAAAAATCGTTTCCTCATTTCTCCTTCAATAAAGACTTCAATTTCCATTGTGATGTTTGTCAATTGTCCAAACACCATCGTACTACTTTTTCTCCATCTCTATATAAACCTACTCATCCATTTTCCATTATTCACAGTGATGTCTAGGGTCCTACGCGTATTTTAATCGCACTTGCTCCAATTTTTTTGTCACTTTTATAAGTGATCACACTCATATGTGTTAGGTGTATCTTTTAAAGGAAAAATCAGAAGTTCCTCAAATCTTTGTAGAATTCCACAATTATGTTAAAACCCAATTTAACATCTCTATTCATGTTCTCTAAACTGATAATGGAACTGAATATTTTAATCAAACTCTCGACACATTTCTTAAAACAAATGGCATTGTCCATAAGAGTAGTTGTCCTCACAGCCCCCAACAAAAAGGGGTTGCTGAGAAAAGAAACAGACAACTTCTTGAAGTGGCTTGTGCCCTACTTTATACTACAAACGTGCCAAAATATTTTTGGGGCGATGCAATTCTTACTGCCACTCATTAGATAAACAAAATTCCTAATTGAATCATTTCCTTTGTTTCTCCACTAGACAAGCTTAAAAAAGTCATTATGTTCATCATCTTGAGTTTCATCTACTACTAAGAATTTTTGGCTGTCTTGCTTATGTTCACCTACACCAAACACAATCCAAACTTGATCCTAGATCTAGTAAAACCTTATTTATTGGCCATTCCAACTCTCAAAAAGGCTACAAGTGCTTTGATCCTATCTCCAAACACATGTTTATTAGCCAAGATGTGTCCTTTGTCAAACATAAGTCCTATTCTTCCACTACTTCAATTCAGGGGGAGAATTGAATTGAATTTCAGTCCTTGGAATCTAGATCAGCAATTATTCCTTCACCTATATGTCCAGTGCCTAAATGTCCAACTCCCATACATTCTGAACCATCCTTGCCCCCTACATCAGCAAATATTCCTTCACCCAAATGTCGTCCAACTTCTAAACCATCCTTGCCACAATCAGGGCGAGTTGAAACACTCGGTAACCACATTAAAAACTTACATAAAGGATACTCACAACAATCCAGAAAGGTAGTTAAGTCCACTGTACCTGAAGTTGTGCCACTCACTGAACTGTTGGTGAATCCTGAAGAGATAACTGATGTATTTGTCAACATCAATTGAGTTCCGATTACTGATGATTCAGACTTGCCAATTGCTCTAAGAAAACAGGTTCGCTCATGTACTAAACACCCTATCCAGAAGTATGTGTCTTATGCTACTCTTTCTCAAACTCATTACAATCTGGTTACTAGTCTTGATAAAATCAATATTCTGATACAAAGATTGTAAAATCAATCTTGTATTTGGGTTTTTGGGATTTAGAGATAAGAGAGGGAG
>JBAGKO010011771.1:0-11574 GCA_037177275.1 Acacia concinna | reverse complement strand
AGACAAATATGTGAATATCTAAAATTTTTTAACTTCCTAGTTTCTTTTAAATCCCTTTAATTATAATGTAAATGCTCTTATTTATCTTATAAATGATCTTATAAAAAGAATAAAATAAGACGTTAATATAAATGCTCATATATAAATACTCATATTTATCTAAATGATCTTACAAAAAATAAATGTCTTTAGTGCCTCCAAAAAAACAAAATAGTTCGTTGTTAAATTTGCACCTTAACCTTTTAAAAATATATTAAAGTAATAGGTAGTGAGATCCACACTTAACAGCCGTTAAGTATATTTAACGGTGTTGCCATTTTTGCCCAAAAAAAGTATTCATTGCTATTTTTACACCCAAAATAGTTAATTGTGTTGGGCACCGTTGACAAAATAGTTATTTACCAAATATACCCTTAACCCTTTTTTATATGTATTATCTCTTTAAATAAATCATGATTGATTTGAAAAAGAACAAGTCTTGAAGTATTATTTAGTTTTAGTCTTCATCCTGTATTTACATTATTTATGTGATAGTATACCAATATTTCAGCAAAAAGTCAAAAGTAAAAAATTTACATGAATGGATCTGTTGTTTTTCTATGTGCAGCTGATTGACTGAGCATCGTTTTTTATCTCTTATAGTAGTTATCCTGTCATTAATTAATTAATTAACAACTTATATATATAGACACTTTATTTTTATTAGTAAAATAAAATATGTGCAAATAATGCATCAAGATACAATACAACAGATATGAGTGCTCTTGATTAAAAGGTAAAACTATCGTGGTTGAGTTTAGTGGATGGGTTGTTTTTAAAAATGGCGTAGAAAATCAATTTGAGGAATGATGATGGCATGCCTATATACAAGGTAATTACAAGAATTATTATGATATATTCTACTCTAATTCAACGCTAAATCATCAAATACAAATACTCCTTTTATATAAAAAAAAAATCTCTAAATCATGAGTTTTCTTTCAATTTTTCTTAAAAGTGCCTTCGAATCACTTTGGAAATGAAACCAATCCCCATAAGTCGGTAACAAAAAAGGTAAAGAGTTTTAAAAATTATAGAATAATAACATTATTTTTAACATTATTTTTCTTGTATTAAAAACATGATTTTTTTAAAAATGATAAAAATATACATATATTTTTCCGACTATGTAAGGAATCTAAAATATAAATTTCAATATTGATAACTTGGCATGACTTTCTTTTAATTTTATTATGAGATTTATATATGGCTTGTTTGAATTAGCATTAGGAAAACATATCCGCTCAAAGTGAGATAAAATTCCCTTTTTAAACTAACCTCCTGTACCGTAAATCACATTTGAAAAACAAATTCTACTATCAATTCGATCATCACTAAAATAATATTATCTAATTAAAATATTATAAAATATTTATTTGCATAAAAATATTTACACTAAAAATAAGGTATTAATGGTCAAGCAAATGGAACAATCATCCCTAACTATACAAAATGACAATGTCTTATACAACATTAATTCAAATAACAAAAGTAACTTACATCTGCAAACTACAATCTTACCGCATATTTACAATAAATTGAACACAATGCCAAAAAAAAGAAAAGTTATCAACTCAACCAAAATAACACAATTTCGTAGGCAAAAAAATAACCAATTTATTTGCTATGATTAGAAGTGGAAATAAGTAAAGTCTCTGACAGAGCCTAAGACTTAGACTATATAAAGTTTAATTTAACCTATTTAATGAATATGCCAGGTTCAAATTTATTGTTAGGCTTATTTAGATAAATAAGTTATATATATTTTTATAGAACCTAACCTACAAGTCTATAAGTCCTGCTTATTTAACTTTTTTTTTAAATGTTTACTATTATATACTTATATATAATATTATCTAAATAATTTTATAAATTTACTAACTTAACTTTAACCCTAAGTTCTATTTTTATCTTGACCATAATTATAAATGTCACATATCATTATCATTGCACCCTAACCCTTTTGCTTTTGCATAAAAAAAAATTCACCCCTCCCTTTTTTATTGCTTAAGGTGACAAAGATAGCTCACTCTCCCTCTCTTAATTTTTGTTGTCCACTATAACAATATTATAATATTAGTGGGATCAATTTGTTTCAATTTATAAGAGAAAAGTAAATGAGATAAAATCTAGTTTTATATGTTTCTTGTTATACTTGATCAATTTAAAAAATATATTTTATTAGCCAACATATAAATAGTTTTCATTATTCTTACTTGTTTAAATAATTGTTGTCACTATACATGATTTCCTTTTCTTTAGTAAGCCCTTATATTACGATAAGAATGAATCCTAATCTTTTAAGACATAATATAATATTATAAATAAATGTAAATGATTATATATGAATTTAGAAGCATATGCATTAAAAGCTATTGAAATGTATAAATTTTAAATAGATTTTTAAACAGGATTTAAACCTTGTCAGGCCCCTAAAGGCCTATGCTCAACCTTCAAATATTGGTTGCTTGCCTGAACCTATTTAGGTGAAGTTTAACCCAACTTAATCTATTTCCATCTTACCCTTGATAAACATGCACAAGCTACCACGAGTTAACACGATCATTCACTTAAATCTTAGTTCGATCAAAATTATGGATAGGTTAGGGGAATTGATTGGGTCCTTCCTATAAAATTATTTAATAGCGTTGAAATATTTGGTTGCATTCAATATATTAGTAGTAGGGATGAGTCTGGATCAAACCAAATTGAACTAGACATCAACTCGATATTTGATTCAGGAAGGACCCCAGGTTGCATAAGGGAGCCTGTGGTTCGACTGGTCCAGTAATGACCTGAGGTCGGGCTAGACTAGAGCGGGTTTGGTGGAATGCTTGGATTGGTCCAGTCAGTCAAATCCAAGCAATTCATAACCTAAATTACAATTTTTTGTAATTTTTTCTCTCTTGTTGGACAAATGATTAAACCTCATAATCATAATAATGATAATAAAATAACTATAATCATATAAAGATGATCCTAAAAATGAACTACACTATAAATCTTTAAAAAAATTTAGCAACATTCAATTAAAAAAAATAAAAATAAAAATTAAATTTAAATATTTTCTTAAAAAAAATTGACCTGGACCAGATTGGACCAATCCAGGCAGTCTAATCCCCTAGCCCAAAACCTGGTCCAACCCGACTAGTCAATCGATCCTGCCTAGTCCAATTTTATTGTGTGTCTTAATTGGACTGGATCGGATTAAATTAGATTAGCTTGGGTTGGGTTGAACTGGACTGGACCTTCAAATTTTTACTCATCCCTAATTAGCAATATAATTGAATATGTAAGCCAACTCACCAGCAAACCCTTCATTTCTTAAGTTTAAACTTTAGATAATCTTAGAAAAGGCATTGGTCGAATCTTTATTACAAGTCCAGTTGTTTAAAATTTTTGAGTTGTAGATATAAGTCTACCATAAGAGTCATTAATTATTGTTTTCTAATTTTACTTTTATTGAATGTAAGAAGAAATAGGTGAGAATATTGTTATCAAACTCATAACTTGTTAAGTTTACTAGTTTTACATTTTTAATTTACTCCTCTAGTCTTATATATACAATAGAGATATAAGGTTTTTTTTTAGTCTATTTATAGAGTACATCAATGAAGTTTTAATGTATAGGTACAATTTTACTCTTCACTTATTATTGTTTTGACTTTATTTTTATTTAGTATTATGTATATTAAATAGATGTATAGTTGGAAAATTGTTGAATTTCATAATAGACTTAAATAGATTTAAGATTTTTCTTGGGTTTTGTAAAAAATGTTGGAAGTGTCCTATATATAAAATCAAATGAGTATGAAATCAAATCAATTTTTACTTAAACTTGTGCATTTAATTTTACAACAACAAGTCTTATCTCACTAAATGAGGTTGATTATAGAGATCTCACAATACTACTTCTCTTGTTCTATATATATATATATATATATATATATATAGTACTTTCAATATTTTTCACATAGATCAATAAAAACCTTAATCCTCATTAACTATATCATAAAATTGAATAATTTTCTAATTTTACCCATATTTAATATATATATATATAATACTAAATAAAAATAAAATCAACATATTAATAAATAGAGGGTAAAATTGTATATTAACATCAAAACTTTATTGAAATGCCTTATAAATGGGATAAAAATTTTTTTTCTCTCTCTACCTTATATATAAAACCAGAGGAGTATTATATTCTTTCAGCCGCCAAATTTTTAAATAAATGGTTAATTAAGTTGTCTTGCTAAAGACCGTTATTGAGTGATCTATAGTTTTCTTTCACCTTTTTTTAATACTTTGACATACTCAAATATAAGGCGCTTTAATTAATTAATAGAAAACAATGAGGGATAGATAACTCATTTCATATGTTTTTAATTGTAACTTATTTTTTCACTTTTACCCCTATTAAAAATGTGTTTAAAATTGAATCAGTGAATAAATTGAAATTGATCATTAATTACAAAAACAAAATAAAAAAATGAACATTAATTATTTTACATGTGTCATATATCATGGACCAAGCTATTATTCTAAAAATATCATATATATATATATATATTATATTATAGATTGGAGGAGTACCCTTTTCAAATATGAATCAATGGTCTTTTTTTAACCTTTTTAAACCACTTTTATTTATTTTCTTCATTTCTAATTATAAGAGTTCATTGACTTTTCTGGAGAATCTTAAGAAAGTTTTAAGAAAATTAATTACATTACTTAATTATGTCATATATTGTGTTTTATTACATTATGTATTAGTTTATAAGGAAAACATCATAATTTAAAGAAAAATGATAAATTTTAATGTTTTAAAGTAATGTAATTAACTTTTTTTATGATTTTTTTTAAAAATTAATAGATCCTTATAATTAGAACTGATGGAGTATATATTTTATTTTATTTTCTATAAACAAGACACCCAAAATGTGGGAAGGATGAATATCGGAACTGTGGAAGGGGCACAGCAGCAGCCAGCAGCCAGCAGCTATGTCAAAACTCAAAAGAGAGCTCCTACTGGCTGAAGAGTTGAAGTGGGGAACTTGGGAAGGTGACGATGAACGCACGCCACAAATGAATCATGCGGGGCCCACGAGCGGCTCACGGTAATAATGCAATTTACTCCTTTGCTACCTTTTAGGTGGGACAATGGTGGTCTGTGTCACACGAGCCATGGTCGAGGATCACGGATCATAGGGCCTGTGAGTCCCACCACACTACTGTCCTCCAGCTCACAGCCACATGATCCATTTCTGTGAGTCTCTCTCATGTTGTTTGAAGTATTTTATTTAACTTGGGGTAAAAGGGCATATCTGTCTTGAAAATTTTGTTTTAGGAGTAATTTTATTTTAAAAGTTTTATTAGGAGAAATTTTATCCTTACTGTTAGTTGACTAATTTATTGAGCTGACAGTTCACATGTCATCCACTTTATTTTTGTTAAAGTGAAAATTTATCCCAAGAGTTTTAAATCAGTTAATTTTAACTATGAGTTAACAAAATATGTTGAACTGACAGTCCACATGTCATCCAGTTTATTTTTGTTAAGTTAGAAATTTGTCTTAAAAGTCAATCTGCCATCTAATACATCTTTTATAAAAGTTTAATTTAAAAGTTCTAATATAAATTTACACTTTAATAAAAATATAGTGAATGACCTATAGATTGTCTAACTTAACAAATTAGTCAAGTAACAATCAATTAATGACAATAACAAAATTATCCAATTTTTAAAACTTTCAAAAATAAAATTATCCTTTATAAAATTTTTGGATAAAACTTTCAAAATAATTTTGGTCCGTTGCCCTTCAACTTTTATTCATTCAGAGTCCGCCAAATTACCTGTCAGATCCCACATTTAATCTTGTCTCTTCAATTCTTAAAATATTTTTATATTCAATCAATATTCAGTATTCTAGTGCTTCTGTTGGAAATTTATGTAATCCCATCCGTGATGCATTGTTTTCCCAGGCTCAACCCTATCCAAGTTATAACTCCATTGATTTTATACGTAAAATATACTCGTGCACTCCTATTAAAGTCACTCCCGTAATGTTTTTTTTTTCATACAAAAAAAAACTTTAAATTTCACATATTCTATTAAAAAATTCAAAAAATTTTCAATTTCATCTTTATTTAATATACATTATATCTTATGAAAATAAAACCAACACTATAATAAATAAATGGTTAAATTGTAATTTAATGACCTAATTTATAATCAGAACTAAAACAATTTTTTCTCTCTACCTTATAAACAAAATTAGAGGAGTAATTAACTAAATTACATAGATTTGGTTAAAATTAATTCCATACGGGAATGTGAGAAATTAAGTTAATTAGAAAAAGAGGTGTGGGAGGTATGAGCAATGCAATGATCTAGATGTAATTATTTGGGTTGACAAGAAAAGGGTTAAAATTTTGGAAAAATTCCAGAAAAATACCATTTAAATTTTAAATATGTTGAATTTAGGAGATGACAAATTTCTATTTGGTACCAATCTACGTTTTTTAGAATTCGGAAATTATAAAACTCATAACGTAAATAACAAAATTCATAACAGAAATGACAAAACTCAATGTTAGTGTGTTTTGACATAATTTGTAAGGAACATAATTAGAATTGTAATAGAAATAACAAAATTAGTTTTAGCATAATTAATAAGGGAAATAACTAGAATGATAACGGAAATAATAAAACTTGATGTTGATATATTTTGACATAATTCGTAAGAAAAATAATTAGAATCGTAACAGAAATGATAACACTAATAATCTTTTATCCGAATTCTAAAAAACCCATATTAGTACCAGACATGAATATGTCATTTCCTAAATTCATTATACTTTTTAGGGTTTTTGAAATTCAAATAGTAGTTTTCTAGAATTTTCCTTATAACTTTAGACTACTTTATTTATCTTCATAAATAGGATCATACCACTTCCAAAAGTTGTGTTACTCTTATCTTATTTATAATTTACTTCCATCATGTTTTATTGGAATTAAAAAAAAGTTTTATCAACGGCCTTTAGGCCATATGGTATAGTTAGTACTCTATGTGGCCTCCAATTTGAGTTTGATCCCGGCCGCCTGTAATAAAAAAAAATTAAAAAAAGTTTCAACCGAATTAAGGATTTTTTAACAACATTTTAAGTTTACCCTTACTTAACTTACTCCAAAAAGTACATTTTTTAAACTTACTCTATAAAAGTATTTTTTTAAAAAAAAATCTACAACTCTTTATTGTTTCCTCAATTTTGAATCCTATCCTTATAGTTTTTTTTTTCTTTTTTCTTTTTCCATCATTGTTGTTTGCTCAGTTACTCATCTAAGTCCTTCCGTTTATAATGCCATTAAATTAGGTCTGCGGAAGGTGATGTGGCACTGGATTTTGAAGCCACCGTCTTCCTCCTCAGCCATACGCCCATGCCACCTCCTTCTTTTTGCTTCACTCGCTCCCTCATCCACTGAGTCTCCTTCAACGTAAACACCATTACCTCTCTCTCACAGCTCATGTACTCTCCCTACACCACCATCATCTTAATCTCCTCTTACAGAAGCTTCACTCTATTTCAAATTCATCATTTCCTGGTAACTGTAATAGTACCCTCCTACCCCATTTGGTGATTTTATGTGAGATAATTACATGTAAACCTGTTGCAACCAAAATTGATTATAGTATTTGGTTGGGCTTGTATAATGTAAAGGGGATTGCATTTTGTAATCATAATCACACCGTTTGATGTGATCAAAATTATATTGCTAGGATTGATGAATAAGGATGCAAACATGTGAAATGACACTATTGTTATTATAATTATTTAACTTGACTAAAGGGCTCACTCATATATAAATGCGGTTAAATATTAAATACTCTATCCGGTCCACAATATAGGGCACTTCAACTAATTCACAAGAATCAAAAAATGGTAGTTGACTCATTTAATATGTCTTAAATTATAACTTTTTCCACTTTTACCCTTATTGAAAAATGTTTTTAAAATTTTAATGAGTGGACAAATTGAAAATGAGCATTAATTACAAGGACATAAATGAAAAATAAGCATTAATTGTCTTACAAGTGTTCAATATTGTGGACTAAACCATTCTTTCAGAAGTGCCTTATATTGTGGACCAGAGGGAGTAATTTTAATTATCACCATTAAATATTAATTTTTTTAATAATATATAAATTTAAGAAATATTATCGCATCAAGAAACTAAGAAAATTACATTCCATCGTTAAAATTAATAAAATATCTCGTTAAACAATATTCCTATGATAAAATATTAAGAAAATTACCATAAACCTAATATGCATAATATTTTCACCATTAAATATTAAAAAATTAGAAAAATTGACATTTAAATACCACTTGAAATTTCAAAACTCACATAAGCCTATTAACATATGAAAAGGATAGATAAGGAATGAGGTTGGAATATGGGTTTTCTATGTTTTGTTCAAAAGACCAAAATGTTCCTTTTAATATAAAAGGTGAGTCAACATGTCATTTGTCAAAACCATTAGGGAATTTGTCAAAAATAATACTCTTTTAGTCAACCACATTACTCAATTGGTCACAACCCAAAACTCTTTATTAATCAATTTATACATTTGCTTGTCAAAATCATTATGGATTTCACAACACTATTATTCATTTTGTTAATCTCATTATTCAATTGGTCACAACCCAAAACTCTATGTTAATCACTTTAAACATTTTTTTTTCAATATTTATTGATTTTATCAAAACCATTTAACATTACTACTTATTTCATTAATCTCATTACTCAATTGATCACAACCCAAAAACTCTTTTTCAATCTCTAAACTTAAGTTGTCATTGTCTATAAGTAAAATGTGGAAGATGCCTGATAGTGACATTTGTTATTGCCTATACTCAAATTACTAGCAACGTCAAATAGGAGAGTTGAACACTTGTGTAAAGATAATAACATCTTCATATAATAGAAATTACAAAACACAAAACAAAAACCCAAAACACAAAAAGTAAAAAAAAAAAAATCCAGCCAACACCATAAATCATATTCTAGCATGAAACAAGTATTTCACACAACCATAAACCCAAACAAAATAAAACTAGATGTTGCCCACAAATCAAATCCATAATTTGATTAGAAGCCCAAGTGAAGCAAGTGTTAAAGTCACTACTAAGAAGGTTGATTCGTCCACAAACCAATGCTCAAAACATAGATTCGTTGTTGGAGAAACCCGTCGCTGTCATTGGAGAAACTTTAATCTTTTTCATAACTCAAATTAATAGTGGAGTTTCGCCACCTGTAGCCAATAACCCACTATTCCACCCTTGTGAGATTATTCTCTACTTTCCCTTCTTTTGAACATGCTTCAAAATAAATTCAATTTAACAACCAAGACTTAACCCAAATAATTTCATATGCTTTTATTACATCAAAACATCTCCAAGATTAAAATTATACTCTTCTTCTCTCCCTTTTTTACCTTCAAGGTATATGAAAATACAAGCTTGAATATACTTTCCTCCCAATTTCACATCACCGAATTACAACATATAAGAAATAATCCTTGCTAATCTCCATAAAATTTCCTTCTCAACTATATCATAAAACCTCAAACATCTAAGTTACCTGCATAGAAGAGCAAATAAATCTTATTTCCTTCTAGCATCTCATGAAACCCATCAACTCAAGCATAAATCATAATCAATTCAAAATGGTATCCAAATTTAAAATCTCCACATCAAAATATTATATAAACACATGGTTTAATGGATGGTTTTTCTTGAAACACTACTATAGAATTATGTATATATGACGCTTGATACTTGACGGTTTATAGGACAAACATCATATATCGAGAGACGAAATTTTCCAAACACTCGTCATATATATTTAAAAAATATATAAATTTTTTATAAAACTGTCATATAACAGTTGTTTTATAAAACCATCATATACATGTGACTTATGTATGACGATTGTTATTTTAACAACAATCATTGACTGTATATATGACGATTGTTATTTTAACAACCATTATTGATTGTATGTATGACGGTTTTAACACAACCACTGCTGTATATACCGTGTTAATAAATTGAAGATACCTATTTTTTTATCATCATTTGAAACTTCAAAAATCTCCAGAATGCTAAGTTTTTCACCTACAACGAAGGCCTTTGAGGTCTTCCGCTTCCTTTTCCACTCCTTTGTCTCGAATTTCTACTTCCCTCTATGTCGGACAACCTCTTCATTGCTCACGTGGGTTGTGGTTGGGTCTTGCGGTTTAGCACGCAGTACATTGTCTTACATAGGTCTTGATAGCGTTGTTATGCTCTCCTCTCTCTTGGCAAATGTTTGATCCTTTTTTTCTGGTTCTTGTTGAAAGAGGATGAAATTGCTGGTTGGTTCTATGTTTTACTTTGCTGGCTATTGTATATGGATGTATGTTTTACTTCTAGCTACTATATATTGTTACCTCTTTATAATTAATTAGATTATGAAACTGCCTGTTTTGTTGCTCATCGTTTTGGCTGTTGTGTTAGTGAGTTTCTGTTGTTAATAAGAGAGTGTGAATGTTGTTATTTTGTGGATATTTCCAATGTTTAATTTGTTGTATAGTTATATATTGAAGTTTGTTTATTTGTATTGATGATGAAGTGGAGATGTAAAGAGAGTGTGAAGGTTATATTGTTGTGTGAATGATTTTAAGAGTTTGTTGAATTAGAACTATTAGTTTCTAGTATTATGAAGTGGGTAAACATTGTTGTCTTGATAAATTTTAAGTGCTTCTCAAATTGCTTAATACTAAAGTAGTCATTTGATAATTTTAAAGATGTTTTAAATGTGTTTGTTGTTTGTTTGTATATACTCTAGATAATGGATAATAATGAATGAATGTATGTATGTGAATCGTTTATTGAATGAGTATTGGGATGTGGTTTGGGAATTCATACGGTTAGCGTGCCGTAATCATGCTGACGATTGTGACTTCATTGTTTGTACTTGCACCAAGTGTGTCATTGTGAGGTGTGTTCACTCATCCAGACACTTATTAGAAGCACTTAGTGGTCATTAGATTTGATTTGAGTGACACATGTTGGTAATAACATGGTGAAGTAGAAGTGGAACGCTGTGATATTCGGCTAAATTTAGAAAGTAGGTGTGACACATCAATCTTGAAAAGGAGTGAGGAGACACTAACTTGGAAATGTGTGACTCAACTAACCCTTTAGATGACGTTGATTATCTTCAAGATTTAGCATATGTAATTGAAGGGGAGTTCAGCAAGAACCTCAAAAAGTTTGTGATACAATAGAGGGGATGGACTGGCTAGAAACAAGTTTGGAAACACATAGGGATGAATGATCGAAGGTAGGACCTTAAGACAACCTGTCTCTTATAACCCTAGCCATAAAGACACTACAAGGATGATCAACCCTTGATACAGTCGAAGTATTCTCACAAGAATACAAGGAAGCAAGCAAAGCTCACACAAGAGAAATAAAATTCTCA
>JBAGKO010011762.1:0-11574 GCA_037177275.1 Acacia concinna | reverse complement strand
AATTGCACACTTTTACCCTCATTATGCATTGTAATTAGAGTTTTTGGATTACATGGTTCATACTTTGTATTTTGCTGATTTAAGGGTAAAAATATGATTATTTTTCTCTCCTTTATTTGATTGCTTCACTTGCCTTATCAAATTCTTTATGATGATTGTTTTCAGGTAATCAAAGGAGAAATTAGAGCCCAGGATGGAGCATTGATGGAGCCACCAAATCTTGAAGGTCCAAATCAAAATAGAAAACTTTCTGAAGCCTTAGGTCACGACTTGGATGTTTGAGGTCGCGACTTGGACAATTTAAATGAAGCTGTGCGTTTTGAAAGCAAAATCAATATTCAACCTTCTAGAAGGCTAGGTTGCGACTTGGACACATGAGGTCACGACCTGAGTGCGTGGAATGAAACTTTCCTAATTTGAAACCTTCTTAATTTAAAGTAGGGTTTTTGCAAGGCCTATAAAAAGGGGAGTTAGCCTTTATTCAAAGGAGGCTTAGATCCGTGAGATTTCACGGTACGACAACCGCGAAAGCTTTCTCTTCTAATTCCTCTCCATTCCTTAACCCTACCAAACCCTAAGCCTCCATCCATCCATCCCTACCCTCTCTAACCACAAGAAACCCTCCAACCACGATATTCCTCACTAAACCTTAGAATCTCACATGGATTTGAAGATCAAATGCAATTGCAAGAGATCTAAAGCTATGAGAGGCTGAACCCCTTAGCCTCTCAGTGATGGAAGGGCAAAACTTGAGCTCCAAGCAAAATTAGGGGAGTAGAGTTCCAACCTAGATTTATTTACTTTCATCTCTTTGTCGAGTCTCCTAGATCTAGGATATTTTACATTGATTTGAGAGTTTGGCTTATGATTGTAATATGAATCTAGTTTGTTTATGCATTAGAACTTATGTTTGAATTATTGGTTTAATTTCTATATTAAAGTTAAAGACTTTGATGTGTGTCAGTTTATTTCTCATGATTGTGATTGCATTGATTGTTCATACATTACCCTCGGATTGTTGATTGACAATTCAAAGCTCATTCATAATCTTTTCACATGCACTCTAAGGGGCTTTAACAATATTTTAATTGAAGTTAATTGAACTTGAATCCAAGGAACGTTTTCATTAATTAAACCGTTGAACCCAAGCGATTGCTTGGGGTTTTTCACTTAAACTTAGAGGCTTTTAAAACTCTCATAATCTTTTGAGAGAGCAAGGATAGCCGAGCGACCATCATCGAAAGACTAGTTTAATCATACTACCTTTTCATCCATAACCATCTTTCAAAACCTAAAAAATATCAAAAATATTTTCTTTTTATTTTATTTCTTTATTTACACAACTCAAAACCCCCCTTTAATTTTATTGAATTTCACTTTGTGCTTTTGAGAATTAATTTCTAGGAATTTCAATTCGCACTCCTTGAGAAGAACGATTGGTTGCCCCTATAATACATTATTGTGGTGCAATCATTCTGACAAACTGATTCAGGGGACAATCTCGGTCCGATCAGGATCCTAATTATGTGAAAGATGACAACACTTGTATTGATTATATGCATGTTTCACCTCTATGTTTTGATGTTGAAAATTCATGTATTGATTTGGAGAGTGATGTCATGTCCTCCATCTTAAATGATTACACTTCCACTAACCATGTTGCTAATCAAGTCTCTATAAAAGAGCATGTTGTTTCTTATGTTCAAGGTGTTAGAAAGTAACAAGTGAAGGGCACAAAGAATGAAAAGATTTCACCATATAAAGAAGAAAAGGTCATGACCTCTAACAATGCTATGTTAGCATTACCTAGACCAAAGATGCACTATCCTCTTAGCCGTTATGACATGCTCTAATGTATACATGTTTGTAGTTTTCCCAACTACAACATGTGTGACATGTCTAATTTGAAGAAATGGCTATACTTATGGAGGACACATGGCACAATTGATGCTAGCATACCAAAGCACATTACTCTACCTAAAGCTTATTGGAATGACATAAGGAGTATTGTTCCAAATTCTTAAATCTTGATTGATTTAGGATTTTCTCATGCTATGCACTCACCACATTTTGATTTTTATGGCAACCACAAAGCATATATTGAGGAGTTCACATCACAAGATCATGAAGGAGTTTCTACACTACTTATGGAAGTACATCAACTTGAGCAACATGACTTGGAGATTCCAAAGCTCATTCCTTTTATAATACAACTACCTCAATTGGATTTGAAATCTCTTCCCTCTCACCTTAATGTGTATTTGGGTGATAGTAATACATTGACAATCATTGTAGCTAGCTCCTTGTCTATACATGAAGAATCTAGGTTGCTAGAAGTTCTTAAGAGACATAAGGAAGCTATAAGTTGGCCTTGGTGGATATTCCATGTTTAAGTCCTTCCATTTGCACATATAGGATACTTGTTAAAGAGGATGTCAAACCGGTTAAGTAAGCTCAAAGATGACTTAATCCACTAATACTAGATGTTGTTAAAAAAGAGGTCACCAAGCTTTTGAGTGTCGACATTATTTACCCAATATCAGATAGTGAGTGAGTTAGTTCAATTCATGCAGTAACTAAGAAAAGTGGGATAATCATTGTCAAGAATGAGAAAAATGCACTAATTCCCACTAGGCTTCAAAACTGATAGAGTTTGCATTGATTATAGGAGACTAAATGATGCATGAAGGAAGGATCACTTTCCCCTTCCATTCATTGATCAAATGCTTGAATAGTTATTCGGTAAGTCTCACTATTGTTTTCTTAATGGCTTTTCAAGATACTTTGAAGTTCCTATTGCATTGAAGGACCAAAAGAAGACAACTTTCACATGTCCTTTTGGCTCCTTTTCCTATAAGCGAAAGCATTTGGACTGTGTAATGTATTAGAAACTTTCGAAAGATGCATAATCTCTATATTCAATTATTTTCTTGATGACAACATTAAAGTGTTTATGGATCACTTCACAAGTTATGGAGATTTATTTGAGCTTTGCTTAGCACATTTGGAGAGAGCATTGAAGAGATGTATGGACAAGTGTTTAATGCTCAACTTTGAGAAGTGTTATTTGTTGGTGGATAAAGGGATAATACTTGGCTAACATTGGAAGTGATGGAACCTAACTTAGTTCCATGGAAGTGAAACTCCTTGGACAACATTGCCCCATGTTATAAAATTTATGGACAACTTTACCGTTTTCTTAAATATAAAAAGGAAACCTGACTGAAAAGACCATTTCTACTAAACAAGACAAAGAGCTTAATTAATGAATATTAACCATTCCAGCTCATTTATATAATAGCTAACCATGATAGAAAATTTTCCAACCACCTCTCATACATACTATCATGATTAAAAGGATTAAAACCATAGATAAAACTAACCATGATAGAAAGAAGTAAACCTAAATTCAAGATAGTATGTCATAATTATAAAAGGATTTATATATCATTTTCAAAAACATTTTGAGTAATCCAAGACTAACACACTGTGGTCTAGGTCACAAAACCTACCCAACAGACCCACTACAGTAACACACAAATAAAACTAAGGGCACAATGAGAATAAGGGTTAAAAACCCAACCCATTAGTCCACATACATAACACTAAACCCATCACAAAGAGTCTAAATACAATAAGTTTCCAACACAATTAATATTGTGGATCCAAAAAAGTATCAGAGTATACATGAATAAGGCCTTAGGCCTATAGGAAGTTAATAGTTATCCAAAATAATATCAAAGTATATCAAAATATAATAACCCTATGATGACAATATATAAACAATACAATTCCAAAAAATCAAGAGGCATACAAGGCTACTTTCACCTAAGCCTCCGCCTGTTTCCCTTGACCTTTAATCAAATGAGAGGTCTCGTCTGAAAAATATAATAATAATAAAGGGTGATACATTAAGTCACAGTAACCAAAATCAATTTACAAAATATGTAGGAATAAATTGCAAGTAAGAAAAGTAGGTTTATCAATAATCATAATAATATTCTCAGTAGGAAAGTAATACATAATACTTTCAATAATTAAAATGATTCCCACTCATCCATCCTACTCCTTCTTATATCTTCTAAACGTGGTATTGCTTGTTAGTGCTAGTACACCTAGCCAAATGTTAACTAGTCACTTCAAGAAAATTGCCCCTCCTATGTCACCACTGATATACCATAACAGGGAAGTGTCCACACAAAACACTCAACTCAAATTTGGGCCAAGAATGAGAGAGTTTATGGGCACACAAGTTTACCATATCTCTTCCACACAACCCAAGATATCTCATAACATATTACAATATACTCAATACAATTTTTCAGAAGTATTCCACAACAATATCATTCCATGTACATCATAATCATCACAATAGTAACAATCTCAATTATAATCATATATCATGCATAGAAGTTGGAAAATACACTACTTCACTTAACTAAGTTAATATTCCAACATACACACTATTTTCCAAAATACATACAAATAGTATAAATGAAAGTAACACTACTACAAAAAACACTCTTAACTAATGTTTTTAGAGGCTTTTAACATCCCTTTTATGGGGGACATATATATGGGGGACATAAAAGGTAAAGAAAATGTGTCTATAAAAAAAGAGACATGGAAAGGAGATATATGACGTCCTTAATTTTAAATTAGGGATATCGTAAGTGGAGACCTACCACGTCCCCAAAACCATTTGGGGACGTGGTAAGTGACCTACCACGTCCCCAAATGGCTTTTGGGACGTGAAAAAGTCTGGAACTTTTTGAAATTCAAAAAAATTTGAAATACGAACGCTCGCTAAAATTTGTTTTTTTCAAAACGATCTGCACATATTTTTTTACATTGCCCATTGATTGAATATATACATGAATATCATACAATACTACATCAACAATTATCCAGCCAATTACTACATAAACATATATACTAGCTAATCAAAATGTTACTATATATACTACATATAATCAAAATGTCAAAATGAACTTTATTCATCATTCATCCGTCCAAAACTTATAAAATAGAGACAAGCAAACACCTAGATGAGGGTTGCTTTTGACGGAGTGATGGGAGGAAGCGTAGAAGCTTCAACTTAGCGAGTTAGTGACATGAAGAGCCGATCAATTGTGGAAGAACTTAATGGAGTAGAGATTGACTATGGAAGAACCACGGGCAAGATTGAGGCAGTTGAAGCACCAAACAACAATGGCATGTAGTGATGAGAGGGAGAGTGGAGGTTTCGACCACGGCAAACAAGAAGGACCCATGGCAACACGAACAAGTACGGCGTTGAAGGATCAAATATGATAAGCAAGAATGAGCAATGATCGTAAAGGAGAATGGGGAGGAGAGAAGAGAGAATGGAGTCAGATGGGTTCGATAGAGAAGAAAGAAATACAACTTTTATAATATAAAAAGGAATGGGTACGAGCACACGAGAGATTTTTGAAAAAATTTACCCAGAACCCTTCCATGTCCCAAATTAATTGAGGATGTGGAAAGTGGGAATCCACATCCCTAATTATAAGTGGGAAAAAATTCCTCTTCTGTCAGAAGGGGAATTCATGTCCCTAAATGAGTATTTGTACTATCAATAGAGGAGAAGTTAATTAATATTTATTAATTTAGCTAACTTCATTAATATAATCAAATTAAGTAAATAAGTCTTGCATACATTAACGACTTGTGGAAATATATTTTTACTTTACAAGAAATGATGATAGCTTTAGACCGTAAATGCTGAGTAGTGAGGTAAATTTAGGTTTAGCTTAGGGTAATCATTAAGAGAATTATAGAAAGACGATTAAGCTTGAGCCACAAGAATATCATCAAGTTCTTTAGCAGAAACAGCTAGACAGAATCATCACTATTAAGCTTTAGAGAGAAATGGAGAACAACAATTCTGAAATTGTTGAGCAGCAAAGTTATGAACAGAAAATTGATGATAAACCGCAGCTGTGTGAAGAAAGTCGGTCAAGCCTTAAAAATCTTGAACATGTTCTGTATCAGATGGTTTCAGTAAGTAGAAAAATTATGGCTTCTCACAAAATTAGCTCTTTATAATTAATTATGATTTTTCTGACAAGTAGTAAATTCTGTTATGTGTGTGTATGATCTTTTCATATGTGCGTGTGATTTTTCAGAATGCTGTGAGGGAATTATGCTCCGAATATAAAACGGTGAAGAAGAAGAATAATTCTACACCTGAAGATGCCGGCAGACCTAAACTTTTTGTCTCAATCCAATGACCTGATGAAGCAGACATTGATAATTTGGCACTAGCCGTAGTGGTAATTTCTTTGTTTTTTTAATCTAACCTTTGTATATTTGAATATATAGCTTCATGTGATAATGTTTGCACAGGATGAGAGAAAACATTTTGGTAGAAAGAATAAAAACCAAGTAACTGGTGAGAAGGTGGTATGTTTTGAGATACCTGAGGATTTTAACGTGGAGGGTATAGAACATATTGAAGAAATAAAGGACCGTCTTGGAAAAGTGGCGTGTACAAAGAAGACAACGAAACTCTACGATGAAAGATACGGTAAATATCACACAAACACAAACACACATAGTTAAAATTGTGTGTTTTCATAACTTTATTGATGACAACATTAGTTATAACGTTATTCAATATATATATATATATATATATATTCAGTATTACTGTCATTTGGCCTCAAGGCAGACGTGTCGGTCCGTCCCTGAAGTTCTGAACTTTGTCATGTATGGACCCAAACAGAAGAGAAGTGCTAGTGACATTGCTTCATCAAGCCAGGTGATACACATGATACCTTAGTTGTTACTCTTCTGGTCCTATTTATAAGGCAAAAAGAAGATTTTATTTGTCCTATTCATGTCACACATCATCTAATTTTTCACGTTGATGAACAATTTCTCACACTAGATTCGGATGATGAAAATGAAACACGGGTGGTGCGCACACACATATGTAGATATATTCTATTTATTGAACACAATATATATTTAATTGATTTGTGAAAATTGATGACAAATTAATGAATAAGAAAAATTCTACGGTGATTTGTAGGTGGATAAGAGTATATCATCATCTGAGCCACCGCCTTTAAAGAACTTGATGAATATGGATTTGTTTGAAGCGTTTGGTGAGTATAATAGTGTATTGGGAAATACACGATTTGAGGACCTTCTTGGTGAAAGCATTGACAATGCCCATACCCATCACCAAAACCAAAACTTCCAAGAGAGATGTGGACCTGCAGAGAAATTTCTGAGTTTAGAAGAGTCTAAGCAAAAGCTTGCTCGTGTCGAGGTCGAAGTACGTAGTCACTGATGATGATCACTTTCACCATGGCGTCCATTTGTCCAGCCTTGATCCTGTGAACTATCTGTTATATTATGATTATGATTGTTATGATGATGTGATTGATTCTTTATTTAGAAATTAAGAATATGGAAATATTGTATAAAGCTTGGGAAAGAATAAAGGGAGAATGACAGACAAATACCATGAGAATTTCAAAATCTCAAATAAGTCATATTGTCTATAAGAACAATGGGGTTAACTAAACTTATATGGCAATTAACAACTCAATTTTATGGAAAATCATTTATTTGGGATTTTGAAATTGACATGTTATTTTTTTTGTCATTCTCCCAAGAATAAAGATGTATCCTCTAGCCTGTAATTTTCTATTCAGCTTTTCATGTATAATGAAGATGAACTGATTAGAATCGGGAATAAAGCTAGAGATTTGTACTATGAGGAACCATATTTATATAGGGAGATTGACACATAAAATTAATGTACAGAATAATAGAGAATCAAACCTAATCAATCCTAATTATGTAGAGAATCAATCCTAATCAATTCTAATTATTTATAAAATATTCCCTAATATGAACAAAATATTTCCTAATACTCCTCCTCAATTTGGAGCATAGATGTCAATCATGCCCAACTTGTTACATAGATAGTCAACCTGAGTCCCACTTAAAGCTTTTGTTAGAAGGTCACCCAACTGATCACTAGATCGCACATGCCTTGTAGAAATAAAGTTTTCTTTAATATTGTCTCTGATGAAATGACAGTCAATCTCAATATACTTTGTTTGTTCATGAAATACAAAGTTTGATGCTATATGTAGAGCCGCTTTATTATCGCACCACAACTTCACAGGCAATGAAGTTGTTATACCAACCTCCTTCATAAGTTGGAAGAGCCATATTATTTCTTTGTACAGATTGAGATATGGCTCTATATTCTGCTTCTAGATCTGCACTGGATTTTGATACTACATCTTGATTCTTGCTCTTCCAAGAGACTAAATTTCCTCCAACAAATACACAATATCAGGTGGTGGATCTCCTTGTTGATTAAGAGCCTGCATGATCTACATCACAAAAACATTCAACCTTAGTGTATCCATGTTTCATGTACAGCACACCATGACCTGGAGATCCTTTCAAATAATCTAAAACATGTTCTAATGCTTCCCATTGAGCAATTGTAGGAGCGGTGAGTCACTATGAGATAATTTAATTTCCCTATCAGTCTCATATATCTCTCAGGATATTCAAATGGTTTATCTTCTCTAGATCAATCTTTCTCTTCATATCATCAAGAAGTTCATCAAATGATATACCTTCATCAATATCCAAAAATGGATTAGATATCATAGCAATACTATTTGGTGCTGCTCAAAGTTTTCCAGTTTAACTGAGGAGATCAAGAACATACTTCCTCTGAGTCAAAAAAAATACCCTTCTTGCTTCGCATAACTTCAATCCCAAGAAATTATTTTAACAATCCTAAGTCTTTAGTTTAAAAATGAGAACTAAGAAAGACCTTAAGCTCTGAGATTACAGAGGAGTTTGATAAATCACATTTTTACCACTTAATTACATGCATTTTGGAGAGCTTTCGTTGGGTTTATTATGATTAATTTGCATTTAATTGGATAAATAGGGATTATTTGGAATTAATGTGGAAAATATAAAACAATGATTAAAAAGGAAAAATTGTCAATTTCTCCTAGTATTTTGATTTTAGAAACTATGGTATTACATTTTATTTGATTTATTTCAAGAGAAAATGTGAGAAGGACCAAATCAGAAAGGTTAAAAAGGTCTAGGGGTGTTTCTGTAATTAAAAGAGGGACCTAGTTGAAAAGAATGAAAGGCGGAAGCTAACTGTCCAAGGAAAAGATAAGGCGGGGTCTGATTCTATCATTTCTGCAGGGTCAAAATGCAAATAATGAAGTCAAAAGTTCAAGTCAAAAGGCGGAATAATTCTAGACCTTGGATTGAGATTAATGGAAAGCAAGTCTAAACCGTTGGATCAGAATAGAGTGAAACGCATAGCTTTACTAATAGGACATGACGCTTGGCACAATCTAGGATATCCATTACTCATAAGTTGACTACAATCATGGCCATCCATTAAGTGTCTGAGATTAAAACAGAAGAGGACATGCGACTTAATCATGACTGTCCATCACCTTTCCAGATTAAACCATAGCCGTCAGATGCCAACGGTAATATCACTATTCATTGTCTTCTTCAATAGTTGGATCCCGCAACCCGGTTGGAGCTCCGTCAACCTATGATATATATGTGTGTGTGTGTGCAATTTCCATGCATTTGAGCTCATTCTGGGCATGGAGGAGAGCTCATAAGTGAGAGAGGAAAGATCTGGAGTGCTACTGAGCCTTGAATCACGGTGAATCACAAGATCACAGTAAGTAGATGCAGATTCCGTTGAACCTCCAGCAACACAAATTCTTTGATTCTCTGATGATCTGAGCTTAAGTTTCTTTATTCTCCATGTGAAATGTAACTGGTTTGAGCTCCTGAATTGTAATACAACTATGTAGTCCATGTATTTCAACTTCTTCCTCTTGTTTTATGATTTTCCGGCAAGAAATTGTAAACAGGGGATAGTGACTGAATTCTTTTGTGATGACGTGATCTGCAATGGATTTGATTTGGATTTATCTTAATTTGCTACTAGATTTATCTAAGTTTAGGTAATTGAAGGTGTGAATGGTAGATATATTGTTTGCTTGGTCAATTGAACTCCAAATTGTCATATTGCATATTGTGTGGTTACAATAGAATGTCATGTCACTACTGTAGATGAAATCATGGCATCAACTGAGCTGTGATAACCAAGAGGCATGTCACGTGGAGGATGTTTAGGATATTGAAGTGTTTGGGGTGTGATAATTGTTGAATCTGTAAGCATTGTTTCCTAAATCAATGTGTATTAGGTTTCAAATTCTAGTAGCTAATTAGAATTTCTTAGTGGTTGTAATTCAATCTCAAATGGTGCTATTTGTTAATTAATTAGCCTAGCAATTAGACTAGAAAAAAAATAGAAAATCAACTAAAAAGTATGATAGATAGCCTATAGTGGATTAGACTTAGGTTAGCTTATAATCTAGAAATTTAATTGGTTTTTAGGTTAACAAAATACTATAATCAATGTCCCAAACCATTATTTTATTGCAAACTTTTTGAAATTAACTAATTGTACACTAATAATGCACAAGAGTCAAGTCTTGAGCTTGGACTCATTAAGGTTTGAGACAATACTAGATGAGATACAAAGAGCAAGACTTGGTTATTTTTTTTTACTTCAATTTATCTGTGATACAACCTTTTTTTTTCACAACCCTTTAAGATGCAAAAAAAAAAAATTGTGTAAAGCAAATTACAACCTAAAAACTTACCAAACATATGGAATAGCGTCAGAGAAAAGAAACAAAACCATATATGGCTAGTGGCCGTTCCACTGTAATGTGAGCAAGAATCATTCCCAATGCCATTCCAACCATGGTTGCCACTGTTTCTTGACTTCCTTCATATATATAAATTAATACTGTGTCATCTAGAGCAAAGTTCTCCAATGACATTGAGGATCTTAATAGCAAAGTAATTTTATCTATAAATAGTTCATTTTTTATTTCATGATTATTGGATGACTCCAGTGATGAGATGGAACTTGGGAGAAGCCTTTATCTTTCTTAATCAGTGGTATGTTGACATTTTTTTAATGTAAAACTATTTCCAATGGTCTTTTTAGGGATGTAATTAACGGCCATGTTGGAGAAGTGTCCTATTCACATTCTACCCTGTCAATATCCCTCACTTCCTTTTATGTTACTCAAGGAAAGCAGACTAAATTAGTTCCTTTCGGACATAGTCTTGGTAAGCATATAGTGAACAGCGATTGAACATTGGAATAGTAGTAACTTTTTGTGACAAATATTACACTCTAAACTGATGATGGTTCTTCCCTTTCAATTTTCAAATGATTTGAAGTTCAAATCCATTTTCAAATGAAAACATGCAGGGATCAAATCATATGTTATCGTTAATTGAGTATAAATCTTTAATCCCTAATTTAATTCCTAATCCCACTTATTTACCCTGTTTTAGTATATTGGGGCAGATTAAGCCTAATAGACCCAATAGGAATAGTAATATGTCATTAACGCCTACTAAGAGATATCTTAACTCTATAAATAGATATCCGTATTAATAGTTAGTTGTTGTTGACTGATTTGTACACTATAGTTTTAG
>JBAGKO010011713.1:0-11578 GCA_037177275.1 Acacia concinna | reverse complement strand
TAAATTAATTTATTACTGCTTTACCGCAATCTTCCAATAAATTAAATTCTGATTTGATGTGTATCTTAATTAATTAGATAAATGCCCTAATTGAATATTTTGACTCCAAGACCAGATTTAGCCCTATTTGGTACAAAGCATTGGAGTAGGGATTGAAATTGGGTAAATTGTATTGTTTAGTACGAGGTATAGGGAAAACTTAAGGATTAGGAATCCCACGAAAGTGTGATTGATGCAAAATAATCCTCACCCTTAGTATTGGTGAAGCAATGTCGAGATTGAAAAATGTTGAAACAAAATTGTCCTTATTTATAATAATTTTTAGACCAAAGGACCCTCATCTTATTCTTCGCATTACCGCTCGATCTCTCCTACTTTTCTATACCCTTCTTCAATCTCATATTAGATCGCCTTCTCCATCTTTAATTAGTTATATTTTCTTTTCTCTTTGATCTTCGGCCTTTGTCAACAACGCCCACCCCTTATCTCTCCACTTCTTTATAATATTTTCTTCTTCTATGCCGACATGAAATTCTTCATTGTGTAGAGCATGGTTTACAATATTGGTTTCTGTCAATTTTTTTGTTACTTCTTCTTTTAATTTGGCAAATAATCTTTAAAAATCTTATCCATGTATTCGGTTATCTGTGAATTAACAAATCTACTTTTTTATTAATATTTTTGAAAATTTTTATGTATATGAAATCTCAACCTTACTTATTAAGTATCTTTGATAATTTAATATTTACTTATATTGTATCTATTTTAGAAATATAAATATAAAAGATTATGACTATATTTGAATAGATATGATTAGATATCTATACTAAATATCATCAAATATAAACGATATTTTTTGTTTCCAATGCAAATATATGATTTTCTACATGTTTTATGCAATTAATCCACCATATTATAAGTTAAATAAAAAATAAAATCTAAAAATAATATCAAATGCTCAAATATTGAAACAACTGTTTGTAAAGAAGATGAGGTGACAAAGTTTAGGATTGAAGGATATTATTGTACTTTCATAAATTATGTTATATTATAAAATAAAATTAACAATAATATTCATATTAAATATTACTTGCTACCAAACATAATTTAACAGTTAAATCCCAATCCATGCCCCTGTCTATATCCCAAACACTCTCTCAATCCATCAAAAATTAAACCACGTACCAAATAAAGTCCTCTGCTTTTTTTCTTTTTGACTGTGAATCGTTACAATTATGTATTTATTTGGTTTCATAAGAATGATAAGATGCAATCTAAAATGTCAGGTATCGATTAAAGGTGACAAGTTTTGTTTAGAAGATAACAGTGAATTAATCAGAATATGTTAAAAAGAGGTTAAGTTTATACTTTGAAGGCTAAAATTTATAAAACTCCCTCAAGCTTTAGATCAATTGCAAATAACCTCTTTAATATTTTATAGCCCCCTTGGTTCGATTACATGGGAGATAATTACATATAATCTCAATGTAATATATCAATTACAGCGTTTGGTTGAACTTACGTAATGTAAATCAGATTACAAAATGTAATCCTGATTACATCATTTGATGTAATAAGAAATACATTGCTATGAGTGATTAATAGGGATGCATGCATCCTGTAATTAAGTGAAAAAGACCCTATCTAACTTATATCTAATATAATTTATGCTAAGTCCCATTACAAATAATTGATTTTTCCTATTGTTATTCCAAACACACTCAATCATTATTATATAGCTTATGTTGTCCTGATTCAAGCTTACGTGAATTAAAGTTTATACATTTATTCCTTTCCTTTTTAGATTCAATAGAGTTTAAAAAAATTACTTCACATCTATTTTTATTCTTTAAATTAAATATAAATTTTATTTCATGATTCTTTTTTTTAAGGTGGGGTGGATGAGATGTCCTTGAGATAAGAGAGTACACAAAGAAGGACTTTCGGGCACAAAGGAACAAATTGATAACATTACATTGATCACAGAAGGAAAAAAATCTCAAACAGAATCTAAATGACAAAAACTCATCTAACTTTAGTGATTAGAGGAAGCTTTCTTCTTTCTTCTCTTGTTCTTGGGTTTCACTGCATGTTTCAGAAAAGGTGCTTCAATATTATGGAAAGAGGAACAAGATTTTCAGTCATCATTATCATCATTAGATGTGGCAGAGTTTGTATGCAGAGAAGTTGTAGCAAGAAGAGGGGCAAAGGACTCTAGTACAACGATGGCCACTTCTAAATTGGTGACTCTCTGGTAGAGGTTTCCGACTAGAGTTGAAAGCAAACTCAAACGCTCACACAATAAGTCAAGAATAGAGGATTGTTCTTGTAGATGATGTTGAATTAAGGTAGCAATGTCGACAGCAAGGGTTGATTGGTCAGAACAAGAGGAAGACAAGGAGGATGTAAGGGTCGATTGGTCAGAGCAGGAGGAGGACGAGGAGGAAGCAAGGGTCGATTGGTCAGAGCAGGAGGAGGAAGTGAGGGTCGATTGGTCGGAGCATGAGGAGGACGTTGATTGGGTGAAGCAACAGGAGGACAAGGAGGAACGGGAAGCTTCTACACTGATGAGTTTGGCAGGGATGATGCCATTTTCAGAGAGTTTTAGTCTTTTAGAGCAACAATACCAAAAATTTTCAATTTTCTTTTGAAAGATCAAGTTGTGTGTGTGTGTTCAAGTTTTAAAGCATAAAAGATTTTCAACCCTAAACCCTACGCTCTCTTTCAATAAATACATTTCTCAAAATTTGGTGAAAGGCTCTAACTTTTTTTTTCCACGTCACTAATAATTAATCTTTTCCTTTTTATTTAAATTTGAATAAAAGTGTCTTTTTATAAAAAAAAATTAGTTTTTCCCTCCTTGCTTTTTAATAATATTTCTTCTTGAGGCAAAAAAAAAGTGAATAATATTTCTTATTTCTTCCAACCCTTTCTAAGGAGATTCTACTTCCAATTCTTTGTTTATTAGATTGAGAGTGAAAATGAGATATAATTAACTGGAAAACTCAATCAAGGCACCCCAATTTAGGGGTTCTAGAAATAATATTTTAGGAAGGTAAAATGTACTCCAAGCCAAAAGAAAAGGAAGGTAAACTATTCATAATTTAGGAAATTGGAATATTCTTGATTAATTATTTGTGGCTGATTTACCACAATCTTCTAATAAATTAAATTATGAGTTAATGTGTATTTTAATTAATTAGATAAATGCCCTAATTGAATATTTTGACTCCAATACCAGACCTAGCCCTGTTTGGTACAAACATTGGGGTAGGGATTAAGATTGGGTTAGGGATTGGACAAATTGTATTTTGTGATATGAGGGACAATGAATACCTAGAGATTGAAAATCCCACAAAAGTGGGATTGATGCAAAACTACCCTTATCCCTGGTATTGGTGAAGTAGTACAAAGATTGGAAAATGTTAAGACAAAATTGTTCCGGTTTATAATAATTTTTAGACTAAAGTACCATCATCTTATTTTTCGCATTACCGCTCAATATCTCATACTTCTCTATAATCTTCTTCAATCTCATTTCTAACCGTCTTCTCCGTCTTTAATTAGTCATATTCTCTTTAATCTCTAATCTTTGTTGATAGCACCCACTCCTTATCTCTCCCCTTCTTTATAATATTTTCTTCATCTATATCAACATGAAATTCTTCATCGTATAGAGTATGGTTTACAATCTTGATTTTTGTCAATTTTTTATGTTACTCCTTCTTTTAATTTGGCAAATAATCTTTGAAAATCTTATCAATGTATTCGGTTATCTGTGAATTAACAACTCTACTTTTTTATTAATTTTTTAATATTTTTGAAAAATATTAGATTTATACATAGATTAAATCTCAACCTTACTTATTAAATATTGTTAATAATTTAATATTTACTCATATCGTATTTATTTTAGAAATATAAATATAAGAAATTATGATTATATTTGAATAGATATGATTAGATATCTATATAAAATATCATCAAATATAAAATGTTTGTTTGTTTTCCAATGCAAATATATTATTTCCTACATGTTTTATAAAATTAATCCATCATATTATAAGTTAAATAAAAAATAAAATTGAAAAATAATATCAAACGCTCAAATGTTATAATGGCGGGTTGCAAAGAAGATAGAGTGACGAAGTTTAGGGTTAAAGGATATTATTGTACTTTCATAAATTATGTTATATCATAAAATAAAATTACCGATAATATTCTTACTAAATATCACTTGCTACCAAACATAATTTAACAGTTCAATCCCAATCCTTGTCCCTATCCCTATCCCAATCTCTCTCCCAATTCATCAAAATTTAAGCCACATATCAAACAAAGTCTAGTACACAACACAAATCTCTGCTTTTTATTTATTTTTTGACTATGAATGATTGCAATTATATATTTATTTGGTTTCATAAGAATGATAAGATGCAATCTAATCTAAGATGTCAGGTATCGATTAAAGGTGATAAGTTTTGTTTAGAAGATAACAGTGAATTAATCAGAATAGGTTAAAAAGAGGTTAAGTTTATACTTTGAAGGCTAAAATTCATAAAATTCCCTCAAATTATAGATCAATTGCAAATAACCTTATTAATATTTTAAAGTTTAAATTTAACTATCTTAACGTTTTAATTGTTGAAATAACCTCTTTAAAATTTTAAAGTTAAGTTACTGACGGAAATTGCCACCTCATATTAATGAGAAAGACATGGCATCATACACAGCATCTACATTAGTTAATAAATTTATGATAGTTATATATTTTTTAGGGAGAAAAAGATCAAAATACTATTTGAACTTTAAAATTCTAAATAAACTATTTCCTATAAAAATGAGTTGTTAATTGCTATATAAGTTTAGTCAATCCCTACAATGTTTTTGACAATAAAATTAATTTGGGATTTTGAAGTTCAAGTGGTACTTATCTATCTTTTTTCCTATTTTTTACATAAAGCTTAAAATGTTATTGTATTATTGCAAAAAGTTGGGAAAAAAACAAAAAGTTGAAAAAGAAAACAAATAAACAATCACCCTCCTATCGAAGAAAATACAATCTAAACCAGGGGTGTGTATTAGAGCGGTAGGGGCTCTTTCACTATTAACCTTGGTCAGGGGTTCGATTCCTGGCCATGGGTATGGAGCAGCATTAAATGTCCTGGCCAGATGTCCTTCCTATAGAGGAACCTACAATGAGTAGAGGATTAGTCCTTGGCCTACCTAACTGAGGATACCTTGCATAAGCAAAAAAAGAAAAAAAGAAAAGAAAATACAATCTAAAAACAAATAAGATGATCATTGCATAACCATCAATCAAAATCGCTTGTTCTCTAAATTGACAGCCAAAAGTTAAAATCATAAAACCAACAATTGAAATTGCATAACTGCCTGCGTAAGTTTGATTGATCGCACTAGTTCCAACAAAGCAAAGGGATTAGGGTTTGTTTTTCACTTTTTTGAATGATAAAATAACATTTTAAGCTTTAGGCAAAGGAATATTTATCACATATTATTAACCTCTATAGATGCCATGTAGGAAGCCACGTGATTAATATTAATATGACGTGACTAACAGAAAAATTAACCGCAAGGGGCATAATGTCAACAATTAAAACGTTAAGGGGGTAAATTTAAACTTTAGAACATCACTACATTAGAGAAGTTATGTACAACTAACCCAAAATTTGAAAGAGGTATGTGAATTTTAGCCTACTTTCAAATATAAGTCGAGATTTTTTATGTAACTGATTCAAAATTTGGGAAAATTTTAGATAATTTAGCATTTTTAAAAAAATCTTACTTTAATTTATAACTCTACAATAATAAATTGCAATCAGGAATAACATTACTATAATTCAAGAAAATGAAAATATAGTGAAAACATTAAATATTTAAAATTAGTGAAAATCATGATTCTTTTTCTTCTTTTTTAAAATAGGCGTCAATACCGAAACACTTTCATGAAGAACAGCAGGTAAAGTAAGATGGAAAATTGTTAATTAGCGATGCAGCTGAAATAATTAAAAAAAACAAAATCAAGTTGCTCATAGAAGGGCATTCTGGTCATTTTTGTTATACCTAACTAATATAAATCGCCTCTAAGAGCCATCGCTTCTACCCATTTATTTTCAATATCAGAATCTTGAAAAAAAAAACTTTACAAATGCAGGTAATTAACGTTCAATATTCTTTGATTCAAGTTAATCAAAGTAAAAATAACGATCAACTATCAATTAGTAATTGGTATTTTTACCCTCTCTTAAAAAGTTCATGCGTATTTTTATATTTAAGAAAAGTTTAAGCACACATTTAGATAAAATTTATTGATATTTTTGCCCTTAAACCTTTAAATAATCATTATAAAATATTAATGTGGGACACACTCTAACAGAAGTTTATGCTAGACTAAAAGTGACATTTTGTTCCCTATTTTGAAAAGTATGTGGACAATTTTGCATTCAACTAAAATTTATTATGCCATATACATTTCTAAGAAAAATTTTGCCCCTTAACTCTAAAAGCTATTAATCTCATTTTATTAATTTTTTAAAATTTAACTTAAAAAAATTCCTTCCTCTTGCTTTTCATCCCCTCTCTTCGCAGTGCATATTTGATTTAAAGGGAGGGAACGGAAAGAAATAGTAGTAGGGGTTACCTTTTTTAATTTATTTTATTAATGGGGAAAGGAGGTCAGGGATTTTTAATGGATCTCTATTTGATATAACAGAAAAGAAATTATGGTAATTTATCGTAGCACCCTAGAATTAATTATATTTTTTTATTCATATGTTATATAAACTAATTTACACCTTATCTAATTAATATAAAATTATATTCTTATTTATAGCTAATATAATAATATATTTTAAACATAAAATAATATCTTTATCTACAATTATATATATTGTTTTAAATAAATTTTATAATAATATATTTTTAATAGTACTTGATTTTTGATAACATATTTTTTATTTTAAATTAATTACATAACAATATATTTTTTATTTAATTTAATTTTACAATAATCTATTTTTCAGTTATAATAATATTTTTATCTAAAATTATAATAAAGGTGGTTTAGTTGGATTAACTCTAATATGTGATGTTTGTCCATTTAAAAAATTATTAGTTTTAAAATTTTCTAAAAGGACAAATTGCACGATATTTTTTAAAAAAAAGTAATAGCAGATTCATCTCTCTTTATAAATGGAAGATGTTATTTTTGGGGGGAAAACTCCTGTGAGTATATTGATAATGAATTCGCCAGAAGAAGACCATTTCCAGACCATAGTGTCCTCATAATTTCATGGACAAGTTAAGATGGTAGATTATGATTAGGATCACCTTGTTTTAACCCCTTGAGGGATAAAAAAACTTTTGTAATTCCATTCCACAAAAGCTGTATCAATGGGGTACCAACACAAGCTTCAATCACACGGATAATATTCTTGAGTACACCCAATTCATGCAAACATCTATTGAGAAGCTACTATTTCACCTTATCATAGGCTTTTTTTTTTCAAGATCAATGTTCAAAGCCATAAAATCCTTCTTCCCTTTTTTGGCCCTCATAGAATGAATAAATTTCTTGACTAAGAATAATGTTGTTAGTGCTCTGTCTTTCTGGCACAAGACTGCATTGATTCGGGGTAACAACAAGCAGCATTAGACTTCTCAAACTATTTGCAATTACTTTAGTAAGTACTCCACACTTTGTAAACAATATTACATAAGCTTATTGGTATAGACTCCCTAATAGTTCCTTGATGACCCACTTTAGGAATTAAAACAATACTGATTAATTAGTACCATTAACCTCCATTATTTCTTCAGGTGAATTTATTCATGATGTGTTTCCCCTTTTCCACTAGTGAGTAAGGAACAAAAAATCGGACCGAATAATAAACCGGTTGTAGTACTGGTTCAAGGTAAGGGTGTCCAAACCCGGGATTAGGTGATCCCAGTAAAGCCATTATAATTACATAAATTAATCTAGAGTTTAAAAATAATGTTTATTATTATTATATTCATCTTCATTATTATTTTTATATAGTATATCGTTAAACTTAGTATCGTAATATATTAGTTTAACTACAAACTAAAAGTGTTATACACATATTTAAAAAAGATAACTGAGTTGATAAGAATAAGAATACATAAATAAAATAATAATTTAATTTATAAATCAACACCCCTTCGAGACTGGGATTAAACTGTGACCACCAAGGGTGATCTTGGTCTTGGCCAGGATGTGAAATTCCCAGGATTAAAATCTTGGGACTGGGATCTCTTGAGCATCCCTAGTTTAAGGTTCAATTGTTCAATGGGGGTTCAGACCGGCCATATTAAAATATTACAATTTAATTAACAATAACAAAATAACAATATACATAAAAATGAAAATTAAAGAAATATATGACAACAAAAGAAATTTTAAATGATAATAATAAATAAGTGGAATATATTAATATATTTTTTAAACTTATATAAATAACATGGAAATCTTTTCAAAAATTGCTCAAAATATGTTCTTATCATTTATAATTCTTATAATTATGCTCCTCCTTTTTCAGACTGAAGCACATTCTTTCTTTTTTTTTTTGAAGTTTAAACTAGTTCTCACCAGTTGGATTCCCCCATTGGCCTTTCATTGTTCCAGATCGGATAAAGGGCTGGTCACCAATTGAATTGCCAATTTTGGCCTGATCTTTTGTCCAATGCTAATAAGCTCCCCACTATCAATTATCCTCATCATCATAAACCCATGTGCCATCCTCCAATTTCAGCGCATCCACCTTGTTCCTCTTATTTATACAATATGTCATTGTATTGAAAATTGGAGTATTACTTCTTTTTTTTTAAATTGGAGTATTACTTCAATCTAAACTCTTAAGTCTTTTTGTAAGTAACTTTATATATATATATATATATATATATATAGTTCTTAATATAAGCTTTTTTTTTCCTGTCATAAAATTTAAACTGCATTTTTTTACTACTATTAAATATATATCTTTATACTCCCTTTGATCCTTTTTATAATCAACTTTCTTTTTTTGTCTCAAAATTTAAACTTATTTTTTTTCTTTTTTACCCTATTAAATAGATAACTTTGTAATAATTATTCTCAACTCACTACTAAATATCTCTCATATAATCATTTATTACACGTTATCTCTGATATATTTTATATTTATTCTCTCTCATATTCTTTTTCATAAAGAGGGACATATTTAGAAAAGACATGACATTTTTAACACTATAGTTATTTTTAACTAATTTTAACTACTCATTTATTTTTCGCAATGAAAAAAAAGTTCTTATAAAAAAATTTGGAGGGAGTAATTCATAAAATATTGGCAAATATTTTTATTAATGATACTTCTAATCAAAATGATTTAAAATTACCTATGTACTTGAATTTCCTAATTTCTGCCTCAACCCCAACATAAAACTACTCAAGTTTCAGTGACATCAAGTTTTTTCTCTACTGTTAATGATAACAACAACTGCTATAACAATAATAATGAAGTCTACAGTTTTGTTGAACATTTGAAAAAAAGAAAAAAAAAACTATCCCAATCACATTTGATCTTTTTTGGTGCCATAAAGAATGTTTTTCCAAAATATTTATTTCTTAAATCTCTTAATTTTTTTAATATTTAATACTATCAATTTATATTATCCCCAAGAGACGTAAGTTCTACTCTGTAGTTCGTGACTATCCTCCTGGATGTGGCCCTAACATTGCTCAGCTTTGTCATCAACAATCTCATGATTCCGCTTATAGGAGAAGAAGCTGAAGAAGAAGAAAACCCTGAAGAAGAAGAAAAAGAGGAAATAGAAGGTGATGAAGATGAAGAAGTATTAGAAGAATATGAAGTATCAGAAGAAGAGGAGGATAAAGAAGAGGCCGAAGAAGAAGAAGAAGAAGAAGAAGAAGAAGAAGAAGAAGAAGAAACAGTTAACAGTGATGTGTACTACGTATTCTGCAGAAGAAGAAGGCGGTGACTGTTGGATTAGATTTGTTAAATTTTGCTAATAAATGATGTGTGTGGATAGTTAGCTTCTGTTAATTAGATAACAACAATAATTAACAGGCCTTATTTCTTCTTCTTTTGTGCCTTAGGAAAGAAACTCATGATCTGCAATTCTGTGTGCTAATGAAATTCATGAGTTATTAATTGAGATAATAACTGATTGTGTGCTAATGAAATTCATCATAAGTTATTAATTGAGATAATAACTGATTATCTGTGGCTGTGGCTGTATTATTCATTAGATTCCATGCCCATACATACATCGTTATTATTTAGCCAACATGCTTACCTAGTTTTTCACTTGTTTAATTTGCATTTTAGAGAATTTGATGGCATTATATATACATCATTAACTTGATTTTAAAAGGGATATATATAACAAAAAAAGAAAAGAAAATATGTATATACAATATCAATATGTTCTTGACTCTTGAGAATATAAAAATTAATCTTCTTTTTTCTTTTGTTTACTATTAAACACCGGGATCCCAAATAAATGGGTAGGAAAAATTATATTACATTTATATAGAGGGAGAGTAGATGACACTTGAAGAGTACATTATTGTAGTTGATGGCTTCAGATTTTGAAGAAACACGTTCGAGTACAGTTGAAGAAACTTTGAAATATTTAAGACCAGATGAAAATAAAAGACAGTCTCTAAGATGTTAAAACTGGATGTATTAGAAACCGGATTAAAAATAATTTAGATTTTGAGATTTTTATAATTTTTAATACATATCGATACCACATTAAACTATAGGGAAAAAAGATAAATAAATACCCTATAAATAGTAAAAACCCTAAAAGATAACTCAAATTTAGTAAAAGACAAATGAGTGGTAGAAAATTGGTCAGTTTTAGTCATTTTCTGTTGAGTTTTAGTTACTTTGTTTTAGTTATTATCTGTTCAATTTTAATTATTCTCTGTTGAGTTTTAGTCAGAGCTCCTCATTTGTCATTTATCAAATTTGACTCATCTTTTAGGATTTTAATGTGTAGAGGGTCTTTATTTGTCTTTTTTCTTAAACTATAACTAGTTTAAAAAATATTATTTAAATTGAGTGGAAATGTGATTGTTTTTTAGTTGTATCAATATTTACAAAAATGCCATCGAGTATAGTTTTCAAATCATATCCGCCTCTAAGGCATAAACATGATGGTCTTATAGGTATTGTTTTGGGAAAATAGCACCTAAGTCCTAAGGATTAAAGATAATTATAAAAAAGTCTCTCCAAATTTGTCCCTTGTTAAGAGGTCCCTAAGGACTTTTTTGACATTATGTTCATATGGGAAATTACATGCATGCCCTTGTCCTTTTTTGCAGAGGAGAGAGAAATGAAAACATCAAAAAATGTGCCAGTACTGTTCACTCACCATGGGACTTTTAACAACTTCGCAGGCGGTGATGACAATCCTGTCAGCACATTTTGACAATTTCTCAAGCAGGGTTATTATTCACTCGCCATGGAAATTTTAACAACTTCGCAGGTCGTGATGACAACTTCGTAAGTACGTTTTAACAACTTCTCAG
>JBAGKO010011674.1:0-11578 GCA_037177275.1 Acacia concinna | reverse complement strand
AACTTAATCAAAGCAAAAGATTTAAATAGAGCCAAAATAACAACAATTTTGATTCTTTGTCCTAATTATCAACTATGCTCACTTTCCTCCTACATATGATCTTTAATATGTATAAAATAACCAAAAGGAGCATGAAATAAGAGGTAAATGTGCCATTTTGACATGAATTTTGCAGAATTAACAATGCACACTGTAGCAATACCACGTGGGATGCGAGAAGCATGTATGTGCAAAGGCTTTAGGTCAAGCCTAATCAGGCAGGCGTTGAAGTGGTTTACCAACTGACCAACCAACTGCATAGGGTTATTCGCAGACTTAAATGACTTGTTCGTTCAGCAATTCTCCAGTAGTCAAAAACTTGAAAAACAACCAAACGACCTTTACCAAATCGTCCAAGGGAGGCGAGAGTTGTTGTGTGATTTCGTAGGCAGATTCAATAGGAAAAAGATCAACATCCCAAATTGTGACACGCAGACTAATGTTGCTACTTTTTGAAAAGGTTTGCTCCCTAATTTTGACTTGTATAAAGAACTAACCAAGTATACCTGTCAGACTATGGACACTGTATTGGCTCGAGCTTGGGCTCAAATAAAATGGGAGGAGGATGAGGTCAATGCAAGTCAGTCTCGTCAGTATGATGCTGAGCCCTCAAATCAAAGAAGAAAAAACAACCATCGATCAAACCATAATTGGAGAGTGGAACCATACCCATCGACGCACCATAACACGCAGAGTAATCACAAACCACCTCCACCTAATATGATGCTCCTACCAAGGCTCGAAGAGCATAACTTTTCTGTTGGTTCCGGTGAATTGGTCCAAGCCTTCACCAAGATGGGAGACGTTGTAAAGTGGCCACCAAAGACAAAAAAGCCAGCTGATCAATGAGACCGATCTAAGTGGCGAGTTTCATTCTAAGCACGACCACCGTACTACTGATTGTATTGCATTACGGATGGAGGTGGTAGAGCTCTTAAGACGCAGTCACTTAACAGACCTACTCACCAAAAAAGGTAAGTCCATGTTATTTGGTAATAATACTAACCTTGCAAGTCTGACGCTAGCCAAACCACACAAGAACCCTCGTACTATCAACTGTACTACGGGCGGGTCGAGCATAAGTGGCGTCACATACTCAGCAGTAAAGTGTCACACCAGACTATTATCAAAGGATGCCAACATGAAACAATCAAATGATTCTAATATGAACAATGGCAGAGAACACATCACATTCTTTAAGGATGAGATACATGAGCTGGACCAACCCCACGACGATGCCCTGGTAATATCTGTGTATTTAGGTAATTTTGATATTAAACGTGTGTTGGTCGATCTAGGTAGTTGAGTAAACATGATATACTTAGAGATAGTTAAGGAATAGGATTTGTTTGGAGGCTAATTAGAAAAAAAAAGAGATAATAACATTGGTACTTTAAAGAGTCAAGGATCATCAATCTATTTCTAAAACGTCAATCACTTGTCTTGGTTTGGAGAGATCACGACGAGATGTGAATGTCCAATTTTCAATTTTGAAAGAACTGCAAATAAAGAAATGAGAAGATAGTGTGCATGGTTTTGAATAGGTCTGCAAATGAGTCAACTTATAAGGAATAACATGCAATAGGTATAGTTAAACTATTAATAATTTTAAATAATTATCTTTGAATGACTTATTATTCATGACAAATGGTAGGTGTACCTTCTAAGGATGAATCTAAGTATTTAGATGATTGTACTAATTACATTGTACAAAAAATCATATTGGACCGGCCAGTTTAGACAGGAAATTAGTCAACTGACCGTGTGTCCATCCAGTCTTATACTTAAAAAAAGGGAAGAGTGACACGAATCAAACAATCTAAACTAGTGTTAAACTGGATGACCTATTGTGTTAGGTGAGTTACACGATTCATCTTTTGAAGATGAAACTGGCCAGCAAAAATGAATGTTGTGAGAGAAAATAGAGTTTATTTGGGGGGGAAAAGAAAGGGGAAGAAGAAGGAGATCATGTTTTCACAACAAAAAAATGTTTAGAAAACCCATGAAGATGGTGTCGACATCACAATCAAACTTCCCTGGTGTTCATGCTCATAATGAAGGCATCGGCCTCATCCTTCCCTTCTCACTCTGTCAGCATTGTTGTCATTCCATGGCTACCTAGTGTGTTGTTTTTCACCGACGCTTGTGGAAGATGGGATGAGAAATGGGAGAAAAGAAAGGACAGAACGGAAGAAGAGAGTGAGAGAGACCATACGTATTGTGGTGATGTCATTCAATCTTATCTAGCCATGTCAAAACATAATATTTAAGAGAGAACATATAGTTCACGTGATATCATAGAAATTAGTGCAAAAAGGATAAAAGATAAAAAAGGGTGAAGGAGCAAAAATACCTATCATCTTTTCTCAAAAGAGCATCCAGCACCACAAACAATTTTTAGGGGCTGAAATGCCCATATTCATTGAAAAGTAGAGTAAAAATGCTTATGATCTTTTCTCTAAGGAACACCCAGCACCACGAACAATTTTTAGGGGTTAAAATGCCAATGTTCATTGAAAAGCAGAGCAAAAATACCCTAGTCGTTTATTCCAAGTAATGTTTGTTTGCCTCTTCACTAACATTTTTTCAATTGGTAAGTTAGAGTTCATCGCAAGTCGCAGGTTAGGTGAGGATGATTAATGGTGAGGTTGTGAGAGTGAAAAGAGTTATTGATGTCGCCTACCTTTCTTCTTGTTCGGCATCAGGAAGGAGCAAAAGAAATGTGGTTTTAATTAGGCAACCAAGAAGGGTTGCGGAGGTATTACTATCACATGGATTATTGGTTCCACATTTCTATCAATTTTGTCACTGTCTCGATTCTCACTTGTGATTTGAACTTTCTCACTTTTATCTACATCCCATGGCGATTCACCCTTGCTCGGATTTGCACTTGTTCATCCAATGCTTGTTTGCTTGATTAACCACTCATAGTTTTTTTGTGATTTTCCTTACATCCTATCACAATTCGTCATTGCTCGCCATTCGCGATTGCTCACTATTAACCTTTTCTTACGATTCACCTGTGCTCCCCTGTATTCTATCAAAGTTAAAGCTTTGTCCAAGTTCTATTTTGTTTTTTCCAATTTGCCAAGTCATTTGTTTTACCCATTAAAAAACATGTCAACTTAACTTCTATGTCAGCAATTTTGATCAAATTTCCAAAAAACTCTAGTCAACAGCTATGGAATAAATAGCTAGAGTATTTTTGCTCTACTTTTCAATGAACATGAACATTTTAGCTCCTAAAAATTGTTTGTAGTGCTGGGTGCTCTTTAAAGAAAAGATCATAGGTATTTTTGCTATACTTTTCAATGAATATTGGCATTTCAGCCCCTAAAAATTGTTTGTGGTGCTGAATACTCTTTTGAGAAAAAATGATAGGTATTTTTGCTCATTTACCAATAAAAAAATATATATAAAGAAATATGAATTTAGTGTGTCAGGTCGGCATGGGTGTCCATTAAAAAATTCATATTACTTGTTAATACAGTTTTTGTAAAAAAAAAAACTCAATATTGGTGTATAAAAATATTTAGTATATAAATATTAAAATTTTTATAATTAAAAAATGAATATTTTACCAATTTTAATTAAATTATATTATTTTAATTAAATGGGACAAATAAATATGGGATTACAATTTGTTTTAATTAAATGGAACAAATGCACATACAATTATTTCAACCACGTGTACCAAGGAGTTCACATCTGTTTGGTGGAATGAAAGCATACTGCACTAATAATGCCTAAAGCTTGGAGCCCTCTAACGGAGATTTGCAACCTTTTCTGCATTACTACGCTCTTTCCATAGATAGAGTAGATAGGTAGGTTGAGGGAAACTATCCTAAAAATCAAGGCACAAAAAATCGGACCGGTAAAAGAATCGATCATGATATAGGTTTAAGGTTCAATCGGGTTAGACCGAGGGTTGAACCGACCATATTAAAATATTATAATTTAGATGTTATTACTAAATACCTAAGTGACAGGTATGGATTATTAGGTTTAAGTAGTGTAACACACTATGTGAAGTTAGCTACGGTGGTCTCAGTAACACGCTACGCAAAGTATTCCTTTTTTTTCTTTTTAATAAAAACCAGAGTGGCCGGTTTTCCCGGTCGGACCAGCTGGTGCGACCGGTCGTTGACCAGGTCGAACCATTGAATGGTTTTTTAAGTAACCGAACCGGACCATGGGCCGATTCCAGATTGAACCGGCCGGTCAGGTCCGATTTTTTATTCATTGCTAAAAACGTTCACTAATTTGATCAAATAAAGTTTTAAATACATAAACGTTCTTATGAAAACATAAGAGTAGAAAAATTTTGGGTGAAAACATATGCGAACTATACCATTTTTTTCCTACTCTTCTCTTCCCCTGTTTCCTTCCCCTAATCCAACCAAGAAAAATCCTTCTCCTATTTGGTCTCCTCCTTTTCTCTTCCCAAATTTTCTCTCCATCCAAATACAATATAAAAATTTTTCTATCTTTTTTGTTTGGAAAAAAACTTCTAATTTTTTATAGAACTAGTGAACAAAAGCATATTTTTTAAATAAGCTTTAATGTTTATTATTTTTTAAAACAAAAAACTCTTAATAAAAATCATAGAGGGATGAAAAAAATAGGGAAAATTTCAAAAAAAGACAAGGGAAATAGGAAAAAGACAACTCAGAGCAACAAAATCAGAAAATCCCAAATCAGTCTTTTTGTACTTTTTTGCTTAATTACAAAAATGTCACTGAATTTTTAACATTACGAGTATCGTAATTCACAACAAGAGTATTCCAATTAACAACATCAGTATAAACAACTCATAGCATAAATACGTAGTACCTAAATGCTTCTGGTATTGTTAATTACGATGCTAGTATTGTGAATTACAATATTCGTGTTGTTAAAAATCCAGTAACATTGTTATAATTACGAAAAAAGAAGTATAAAAAGATTTATTTGCAATTTTTCAATTTCGTTGCTCTAAATTATCTTTTCTCTATTTCCCTTGTCTTTTTTAGGATTTTCTCAAAATAATAAAGAAAAGTGGTGAAAAAAAATTAGGTCTTTAGATGCATTTCATTTTCATCATATGATGAGATTTAGAGAAGAGAACTAGCTATTTGTTTCAAATATGAACATGAATCAACATTTCCAACCAATATTTTAAAAGTGGGTCTGGAGGTTGAGGGGAGGGGAGGGGAGGGGAAGTGGGGGATTTTGCTCCCCTCCCCTTGTTTGGATAACAACAAATTTTAGGAAGGGAGGGAAAATTTTTCAAGATTTCCCTCCTAACCCTCCCCTCTAAAATTAGGGTATTTAGAAGGAAAGTGTTATATTTTGGCTTCTATTAATTAATATGAATATGATCTTTACTTTTTTTTAATATATATAGGCTATCTCCCTTTTATATTTGTGTTATACGTTATTAGTATCATACTGTATTGTATTTTTTTTACCGCTCTATACATATTTTTAATAAAAAACAAATTAATACACACATTTTGAAAGTTGCTGGTAAAATTTTTTTATTACATGATAAATATTAATTCTCCTTTATATACTACATTTCAAAAACTTTTATATTAACTAGTGTCTATTTTATTTTCTATTGATTATATTCTTATATTGTTGATTATCTTTTTTTTACCTTATCAAAATCCATCCCCTCCATTTTTATCCATCCAAATAAGGTAAAATAAAATCCTTCTCCAACCCTCCCCTCCCCTCCCCTGCCCTTAAAATACCTCCCCTCCCCTCCTCTCCATTGAACCAAACACACCCTAAAAGTCCACTTTCCACATATAACTTTTTATCACACATATCTAAGATTAGGGGAGAAAGGGATAAATTATTTTTCTGAGAGAGAGAGAGAGAGGGGGGAAAAGGAGAGGGCCAGAGGGGAATGCTTTTTCTAAGGCGTCCGAGTGAGTAGTCAACGCATGCTTCCCGACGAACAATGTTTTGAGTGGGTCCCTGTTGTCATGCCCATCATCATCCTTATCTTAATTATTCTACACCTCGTGTTTACGTGGCTGTGGCTGTGGCTGGGTTGTGTAATTAATTGGTGCACTAAAGAGGGTAAATTTGACGAGTCAAAGGAAGCGGGTGTTAATATTGGGAATAGGGGAAGAAGGGGTGCAATGAACAGCACAAAGGCATATTTTGGAATGATGAGCAAGTAATGTAATACATACTCCTATGTGCACGGGATTGGAGGGAGTGTGAGCAACGCAATGGCCAAAAAGTGTTGGCTTTAATTTGCATGCCGACAATTTTTCAAAGGAAAAGTACGAAACTGATGTGCTTTCTCATAAAAGAAAAACATTGAATAGCAATCCAATTGTCTTAATTTCACAAATATATATATATATATATATCCACTTGTTATAGATTAATAATTATAATGATGAAAATGATTTTTCCTTTTGCCTTTAATTTTAGAGGGAATCTCAGTAGAAGATTAAATAAGGGAATTAATATTAAAATAGTCTATGAATAAGGAAATATGTCATATGAACAAGCATTTTCCTTATTCATGTGACACATTTACTTATTCATTGACTGCTCTGATATTAATTCCCTTATTTAATTCATAATTGAAATTCCTCCTTAATTTTATGTACTTTCTCGTCATTCACCTCTCATGGTTGTTGATGAGATGAGAGTTGAATTTCTCGTTCCCATAAGCTGCAAAATGATGACCAATACTTGTTTCCTTCATAAAAATTTGCTCCTCTTGCCCAAACGTTCAAAAGGTATTAAAAAGTTAGCATTTCTTTTTATTGAATATCGACTATTATTGCCCTTAATTGCATCTTTAAATATTTCATGCATTCATTCATTCAATTCAACCATAAAACACTTACCATCCAGTCCTAACCTTTTCAAAACCTTAAAAAACCAACAAATTAATTAATCAATTCTGCAACAATATCAAAAGTTAAACAACAAAAGAACTCTTAACTCTTTTAATTTTGTTTCCAAGAATTTTAACTAATTCACTGGCATACTAATTAATCAGCAGGAAGGTATTTTTTTTTTTTTCACAATAGGATAACTACTTATAACAAAACTGTGTGTGTGTGTGTGTTTTTTTTCTCACACTCGCACACTTTCATTAATTGGATTCGCATCCATCTCCTCCTCCTACTACACATGCCTCCACCCACCTTGCTTCAAACTCACCACCACCCACCTTCTGGTTCCACTACTCCTAGCTTCTGGCTCAACCAGTTGTGGTTTATTTCATCCTAGTCTTCTTTTTTTGTTTTTTGCCAACAGGTAATTGCTTAGAGATAGCAAGCTTCTAGTCTGTGTGGCCTTACATTCATGCCAATCCAGCTATAGTAGTTGGTCGGTTGCAATAAGGGCAAGATACTAGTGGATAAATACAAATCGTCCTCTTCAATTCGTTCCACTAAACAACCCCTTATATATATATTGGAGAATTCTATTTAAATGCCATGTGGATTTACAAAATCTAAATTGGTCTTTTAACATTTCAAAAAGACATGGACTAAATTGGATTTTTCAAATTTTTTGATGTGAATAGTAGCATGATTTCGCTATAAGAGTAATGAAATTTGTAAGAAGAGTAATAGATTTTGCTATAATTTTTTGATATATGTTTTTCTCTCCTTCTGATAGCATTGTTCATCTAACACTGACTGACGCATAGTACAGAGGAAAGAGGAATGTGCTTGTGATAGAGGGGAGAGGGGATTTTCGTAAGTTGAGTAATGATATTTGCAATAATATTAATAGAATTCGCTAGTTTATGGATCACTTTTCACTTAAGAAAATTTGAAAAATAAAGGAGAAAGAGGATTTTTCGCAAGTTGAGTAATGAGATTTGCAATAATAGTAACGGAATTTGCTAGTTTTTGGATCACTTTTCACTTCAGAAAAATTAAAAACATCCAATTTCGTCAATGGTACCTTAGTGTCTTTTTGAAATGTTAACAGACCGATTTGGGTTTTGCAATTTCAAATGGTATTTAAATGGCATTTTCCCTACACGCAAAACTCTCACAGGCACGTAGTGCAACACACTCAGAGAGAGAGAGAGAGAGAGAAGAAAGCAGAGAAACAAATAAGAATGGCATAATCAAAGGAAATAAGGTCTGCTCTTATAACGACAAGAAATGCTTCACTCATGGGGTAACCTATTGTGTTGTCTCCTTCGCCAGTGTCCTGTCCTCCTTCTCATTTTCACTCTCCTTGTCTCTCTAGGTCACCTCTTCTTCATGGAGAAGAAGATGCTCCTCATCATCCACACGTGCGCGATCATCATGCGAGCAAAAGCCCTAAGACTCCCAAAACTTCCACAACCCTGAAGCTGTCTGTCTCTAATCTCACGCCAAAGTTTATCACTCATCTGGCTAGCCCTATGAGGAAGGCCTTGAGGTTTACTAAGCTTGATCCTCAGGACGCATGGCTACCCATCACTTAGTCCAGAAATGGCAATAAGTTTTACGTTGCCTTTCACACTCTTTACTCTGAGATTGACGTTCAGGCCCTGGTTTTTCCCGTGGCTTTCATTATCCTGGGTTGCATGGTACATATGAATAAACGATCATGATTCTAATTTTCATTATGAACAAGATCTGATGAAAATGGTGATATAATATGATTATGATGTAAGAGCTAGGTGCTTGAGTTACTGAAAAGAAAGAAGAATAGAGAAGAAGAATCTAGAGGGAAGACAATTGAATATTATTCAATTTGATAAAACTTGCTTCAGTTCTGATTACACGGATATATATTGACTCAAAACATAACAAACTAATAAACTAATAACAACGTGTATGGGTTAAGCCCATTATAGGCCCATTACACTTTGCATTATAACTCTAATATCCTTCATGCTTTTGTTTTATGGAAGCATTCTGAGATATTACTCCAAGTCGATTGCAAAATTGAGTAAATGCAGAAGTAGGTAATGCTTTTGTCAACACATCAGCAACTTGTTCACTAGCTACAACATATCCAACCTTAATAGTGTTGTCTGCCACTTTTTCTCTTACAAAATGCAAGTCAATTTCAAAATGCTTTGATTTGCTATGTAGAACAGGATTAGCTGACATTGCAACTGCTCCAGTATTATCACACCATATAGTAGGAATACCTACAGTGGAAATATGCATTTCTCGAAGCACATCTATAAGCCATAGACCATCAGCTATTGAGTCAGCAACAGAACGATATTCAACTTCTGTTGTACATCTGGATACTACTAGTTGTATATGTGAAGACCATATAATGGGATTAGACCCTAAATAAGTACAATAACACTAGTTGAGCGTCTATCTTCACAGTCAGAACCCCAATCAACATCTGCATAGGCACTAACTGTAAGATGTTCAGCTAGTTTAAGTAACAAACCAAAATCCATTGTTCCTTTGAGATAACGCAATACTCGTTTGACACCTTCCTAATGAATGTTAAGTGGTTGCTGCATATATTGAGCTAACTTGTTCATTGTATAAGCAATATCTGGTCTAGTCACACAAATATATTGCAAGGCTCCAAGAATACTGTGGTACACAGTGGGATCAGTATAGGGAGTTCTTTCTATAACATTTAATGTATAACCAGCAAATAATGGTGTCATCTTAAAGTAAGCACCAGTTGACATATGTGTTGTTTTAGCATTAGACATCATCATATGAGATTTGCTCAATAATTCAGTGATGTATTTCTGTTGAGACAGATGCACACCTATAGATGAACGAACAAATTCAATTCCCAAGAAAAATAACATATCACCAAGAATTTTTAATGAGAAGTAAGTACTCAGTTGGACAATAATATGATCAACTTCCTTGTCATCACTGCCAGTAAGAATCAGGTCATCCACATAAACCAATAAATAAAGGACAATACTGGAAGTAATTCGCATGAACAAACATACATATGATTTTGCTTGAATAAACCCCATATCGCACAATGTTGTTTTGAGTTTAACAAACCAAGCCCTAGGAGCTTGTTTTAAACCATAAATTGCTTTTTTTAACTTGCATACAAGTGAAGCAAGAGAAGAGTGAGAATATTGTTCAAAACTTGAAGGTTGAGTCATAAAAATTTCTTCACTGATATCCCCATTCAAGAATGCATTATTGAAATCTATTTGTTGAATTTTCTAGCCTTTTGTGACTGCTGAGGTCACGAGAATTCTAATAGTAGATGCTTTAACTACAGGACTGAATGTGTCATGAAAATCAGTTGTCGCTTCTTGAGTGAATCGTTGAGCAACTAGTCTAGCCTTATACTTGGTAGGTATCCCAGCTGCATCTGTTTTAACCTTAAAAATCCATTTACATCCCATAGCCTTACGATGAGAGGGTAACTAAACTAACTCCCAAGTATGAAACTTCATCAGTGCCTGGAATTCCTCTTCAGCTGCTGCCTTTCATTTAGGATGTCTTAGAGCCTCATGAATATTGGAGGGACAAGACACCTGAGATGATTCAGTCATATAAACCTTATGTTTGTAGATACCAGCCTTTGCACGAGTAACCATAGGGTGGTTATTATTAGGGATGATGGGAATTGGAGGAGGATAAGTATTTGTGTTGAGAGAAATTGGTGATATAGCATGTGAGACTGATAAAGGAGAAATAGGGTTGTTGAGAAAGGCTAAGGCTAGTGAAGTGTCTGTGAAAGGGGATGCCAATGGTGGTTCAGCTGAAGAAACAATGGTGTTAGGAATAGGAGAGGAAGAAATAAGTGGTTTGGAAATGGGAGGAGCTAAAGTAGCTAAAATAGGTTGCAATGATGATACAGGTTCTAAGTTAGCAGCTAATTGACTTTGAATATTCATTTAAGTCTGAGTAGGAAATAGAGTCTCATCAAACCTCACATGCTTTGAAATATACAATTTACCAGTCAATGGATCTAGACACTTATAGCCCTATGCTGTGAATTATAGCCTAAGAATATACAAGAGGCTGATCGGTAGTCTAATTTGTGTGCATGATATGGTCTAGTCCACGGATAGCATATACAGCCAAACACTCTAAGCATAGATATATTAGGTTTAACTCCATACAACTTTTCAAATAGAGAAATACCATGCAGAGGTTGTGTAGGCAATCGATTGATAAGAAACACTGCTGAAGTGAATGCATGAGGCCAATAATATAATGGCAAAGATGTTTGGGCTAACAAAGTCAAACCTATCTCAACAATCTATCGATGTCTCCTTTCAATTAGACCATTCTGTTTAGAAGTATATGGACATGACAAGCGATGCTCAATCCCACAATGATCTAAGAAAGGCTTAAAATGACATAAACTCCCCTCCATTATCATACTGAAATTGCATAATTTTAGTTTGAAATTGAATCTCAACCTTAGACTTAAATGATTTAAATGCTTGCAAAGCTTCAAACTTGTTACTTAGCAGATAAATCCATACAAAACGAGTGTGATCGGACCGAAACTGTCGCGTGTTTCAATCTGTTAGAAGATTGCACCTTATATAGCATAGTGGCAACCTATCGTTCTTCTCTGAGGAGCTATTATTTGATTTCCTAAGTATTTT
>JBAGKO010011653.1:0-11579 GCA_037177275.1 Acacia concinna | reverse complement strand
GTATACACAAAGTTTGTTGAGTGTATTTAAAATTGAGATGTAAAGTTTGACTTTGATTGGATTTAATGATCACACACACACACATGTCATTATTTTTGTTTTGAGAAGGATCTCATAAACTGACGGAAGATTTAATTGAAGGAGAAGACAAAAGGTGAAGGCTTAATTGGCACAAAGTAAGAGGAATAAAGGATTTAATATCAGCTAACAAACAAATATAATATTTTACTGAGTGTAGAGAAGCCCCAAATATTGAAAAAAAAAATTGGTGAGATGAGTTCAACAAATCTAAAATAGACTATATATATTGGGATTAAGTTGTGCATATATATATATGGTAGAATATACAAAAAAAGGGTTAATATTTACACAAGTGTGTGATTGTGTGTGTGTATATATATATGCAGAATCGCACATGTGTCCCACATACTCATCAGGAAGAGAACGACATCATTTTAGGAATATTTTATTTTCATTCTCACAAGCATAGGAAACTGTGAACCAAATATGAGAACTCTAATAATAAAATAAATTGAATAAAAGGGTTTAACTTACATGTTTATAATCATAAAGAAAAAGGATAAAAGGAATGTGGGGTTTTGGGAACATGCATAGTATATGTGTACACTCACTCATATCGAGAAAATAAATGGAAATGAATGGATAAATCATAAAATATACATACATGAACCACTATTATTAACAAGGAGAATAGTGGGTGGGTGAGAAGAAGCACTATTATCCATATATATATTTAAAGAAAAAGAGTGAAATAAACAAGGTACACATGTATATGAAAGAAGGTAGATAAAAGTATAGATATGATAAGATAGGACGATGGAGGATAAAGAAGGTGAAAAGCAGTAGAAGGCTTGACAAGACATTTATGGGAGATATGAAGGCAGAGTGAAAATGAAGGAGGAAGAGGCGATATCACACTGAATACTGTTCCGACACTGGGGAAGCAGTAAAGTGAGTAAGGAAGTAAGCTATTTATAGGAGTGATGATTATAGTTTGACCATCTTATAAAAATAATATTTTATTGTTGTTTCATCTTCTTCTTTTTTCTGAAGAAATAAAAAAAAAGAATAATATATATTTATTCTCCCTCCCCCTCTCTTTTTTGACATGTAGATCCAATTTACTTTATGAAGAATTTTCCATACATAAGTACACACACAAATACATTTGTTTCTTCTATTTTTGTATGTATCATTTTTCATAATCAATAAATTTAATAATTTTTTTATAACAATGAAAATAATAATTTTCTAAAGAAAGATTTATTTCTCACAAACCATTTCATACTCTTTAATTACACGCACCCTAAGCCATGAATGACTATTTAAGTCCTAAAAATTTAAGGATGTTACACAACCCCAATGGAAATTCTAGCTTCTGAGACCCAGTTAGAACCATTAGAGGGACACGTGGAGACCATAGAAACAAGTCTACCCTAACGAGCCTAAAATATCGGGATAGACAGGATATATTCGGAGAAGCCTCAACTAACTCCTAGAACCAGGAGGTGCGGCGGAACACATCTTGGGGACAGATAAGCTATAAATACAAGATGACTTATACATCAAAGACACTCAAAAAATATAAGAACACTCTTGTACTCCAAATTCCCATAATTCATTGTATTCACATTCATACGTTCACTAAATCGCTCCGATCTACCACATCTGATATGTTTCATCTCTTCATTTAAATTTCCTTATTGTTGGTGACCCAAAATTTCTTTTCAATTATTGCTAAAGGAAAATATGCTCAAACATTGCCTCTAATCCAAACACAATACAATTATCATCAATTTCAAGAACTCATCATCAAATAGAAATTAAACACAAATGAATCGTGTTTGTAACACAATCAAATACTAATTTGTTAGGGATATGTTATCTAACTAGAAATAAACAATTGAAAGTATTTTACTATTTATATTATTTTTTTTACAACATCAATAGGGACAAGGTTGAAAGAAAAAATTCGCTCCAAATATTATATTACTATCAAAATTCAAATATATGACACACTTATTTTTAAACAAAAATAAAACATTTCATTATAAGTCACTTTTTTGCTTATCATTTAAACATGATTCAGTTTCAAAATAAGTCATTTCTATAATCCTTAATCTAACTACAAGCCACTCATGATAAGTCTTTTTTTTTTCCTAAAGTCACTTTTGATATGTCACTTAAAAAATAAGTCACTTAGTGTTTAAGAGAGGCTTAAAAAATAAGAGCTTCTCCTTATTTTTTTAGGAAAAATTCTAAAAAAAAAGACAAGGGAAATAGGGTAATTTCAATTCAGAGTAGTGAAATTGGGAAATCACAAATCAGTTTTTTTGTACTTTATTTTTGTGTAATTATGAAAATGCCACTGAATTTTTAACAACACGAGTATCGTAATTCACAACACGAGTATCTAAATTAACAACATTAGCACAAACAACTCACAGCGTAAATGCGTAATACCTAAATGCTTCTGGTATTGTTAATTTAGATATTCGTGTTGTGAATTACGATACTTATGTTGTTAAAATCCAGTGGCATTTTCGTAATTACGCAAAAGTACAAAAGACTAATTTGAGATTTCTCGATTTTGTTGTTCTAAATTGGGATTTCTCTATTTCCCTTGTCTTTTTTTAAAATTTTTTCTTTTTTTTTAAGTGGGGAGAGAAAATGTAAAGAAGGGAGGAAGAAGAGAGGAAAATGAATAGTGACACATAAGAGGAAGGTAAAATTAACTTATACAACATTTCAAGTCCTATTTCATTGAATAGAAAAAAATTATTTCATTAAAGAAAGATATTGAAAATATTAATTTTTAAAAATGTTAAAAGTTAAATATTTGTTGGAGAAGTAATAAGGATAAGGTGGAAAGAAAAATCTCACTCCAACTATTTCATTATTATCATTCAAACAAGTTTTAGTTAAAAAAAACCATTTATGTTATTTTCAATCTAAATACAAGTTACTTCTTACAAATAACTTTTTTCCCTTAGGTCATTTATAATAAATCATTTAAAAGAAAAAGTTACTTTTGATAATTTTAGTGTGTTGAAATATAAAAATTCTAGATGAGCCATTCAGTAGGAATCTGGAAATTTTTACTCATCTGTGATATTTACAATCTTGAAAATTTTGAAAAAAATACGTAAATGCCCTTAAATTTTATTTTAATGAAAAAAATCCCTAACTCCTACTAGCCATTGGAGCTCTGGTGCTTGTGGTAGAAGGTGACGACTGTCGCCCGTGACCTTGCCTTTAATCGATCACTGCACGCTAGTACAAGTTGTTAATATAGATACTGTAATTGTTAATATAGATAATTAAGTTTATATGTACTTTTACACCACACGAAAGTTTATGGTACTAGATGCTCATTTAAAAAAAAATTATAGGTATTTTTACTCTTTAACCCTATAAAAAATAAATTTGTGATCCCATTAAATAGGTTAACAATTCTGATATTTTTGTCCCATTTTAAAAAATTTATAAACATTTTTATCCCTAAAAAAATTTATGATGCTGCGAAGAAACCATGCGTGCATTTTTGCAACACCCTTTAAACAATTAAACAAGTAATTCAAAAGAGAGACAGAGACAGTGCGGACTCCGGAGGGCAGAACATCATCACCATATGCCCTCGCTGCTCCGAGGCCGCGAACTTCAAAAAATCGAGCGAAGAAGAAGATGATGAACGATAGTGAAGACGTATTCGAAGAATGGGAGGATGCCTTCTTGGACCAATTAATCCAGGTGGAAGAACTTGCTCTCTCTGCTATCGCGAAACCAAGTTCCAATCCTTCTCATTCCCATAATCCTCCTCCTCCGACCACTTCACACGCCCCTCCACAACCGCCTCAATCTCGACACCACCACCCCCAACAACCGCTGCATTCCGTCGCCGCTACTTCCTCCTATATTGATGTTAGCTACTCGCCTCCACGAGAGCTCTCTCAGAGGAGCACAGGTTTTGATTCTTTTCAACACTCTCCCAGTGGCCCTGCAAAACGCCCTTCTCTTACTGTTGCTCCGACTTTACGACGGCCTGATAAAGACAAGGATAATGAAATCGAGCGGTTGAAGGTAAGGTTTGATTTGTCATTGGGTGACAATCAAACTATTGTATTGGCTTTGAACGAATTGTTGTATGCTGTGCACAATCACGGAACTTGTGCATGGACGCTGATGGGTTATTGATTGTAGATGTTGTTGAGTTCTACTTATTGGAGGATTTCATGGTGTCGATTCTTGCACACGGTCCCTCATTGTTTGGTTTGCATTAACCATTAGCCTTAGAAAACTTGAGAAAGCCAGTTAAACTTTTCCATAGCGTTCTGTAAATTATCTTCTTTTATAGGCTGCAGTATCCACTAGAAAATAACATTTGATGAACAATGCATGATATAGTTGGCTTAGAAAGAGCTTCTATTTCTAATCCGTTTTTAGGTCTTAATTTTATTTTTGGCAATTTGCCGATGGCAAGGGAAGAAAAGTAAATACCCATACAGCATACCCCTTTAGATTTGGTCAATCACTTTGTTTAGTTAATATTCACTCAAGCTTTCCTTACACTGATAATTTGTGCTGATTGGTTGTTGAAAACTCAGAGGGAGCTTGGACAAGCATCGAAGCAGCTTGCTCTCCTGGTATGTTGGCGCAACAATACAATTCACTGTTTTTATTTGCTGATGCAACATTCTTTTCTTCTTTATCCCTCTATACTTTTACAGATGGTTTAAAGATCTCTAACGCAGTAAAATGTTTGGATTCCATAAATAATTGTAACCCCCTTCAGGAAAAGGAGTGTCTTGAATTAAAAAAAGAAAGAGACAAGAGAGATGAGCAGCTGAAATTTGTAGCTTTAAAGAATGAAGAAGAAAATGGACGTTCAAATCATTCAAAGAGTATAAACCCGTAAGTCAACATTTAATTTCATTTCTATCCTTTATTTCCTAATGTTCCCATCCTGTAGTTCTGGTTACTAATTAGGGAACTGTTGGAAAGGAATAACCAGCGTTTGAAGGGGCTCAGGGTTTGTCAATCAGTAGCTTCTTAGTTGAAGCTTAAAAAGGATGATTTATGAGTCATGACATGTTTTGTAGTTTTTCTGTGAGTATTGGGGAATATTCATATGTAGGTTTATGTCATATATTAATGATTTAACTTGAAAATGTATGGAACTTAATCATAGGTAGCCATCGACAGTTTTATTTTAGTGCATGCTCTTTATTATAAAAAGAGAGCACTTTAGATTTTGAAGTGATTGCATAAGTTGACTCTGAATATTTTTGTGTCCGTATGTTTTCCTGTAGCATTTGTCCAAATTCTGATAAGCGTGAATGCTTGATGGCAGGGAATGGAGAGATCTTGGTCCAGACCATCGTGGCATCTCTCGAAAAAGTCAAAATAGAGATTCTTCAAAAGCGCAGGCTGGTGAGGCATGAGATGAGTCCCTCCTTCCCTTTCAATTAACATTTTTTGTTAGTTTCTGAAATGCCTTGTCATTATTTCTTTTGGGTGGTAGCTGAGTCAAGTTATAAAGCTACAGGAGTTCAAACAGACATTGACACTCAGAAAGATGCTCAAAATATTCCGAGTGAGGAGGTGCCTGCTTGTCTTGAACTTTCTGAGAAGTTGCTGGCAATTTGGGGCTCATCGGGTGAACAAAAGCTAGGAAGCAATGTGATATCCAAATTGCTTGTGGGCTGTCAGAGAGATTTTCATATTCTTTTTGGGTTGATGCCCATAAATCTACCCTCTAAAATAACAACCAAATTTCTTACAGAGAGGAGTTCTTCTGGAGTACCGTTGCAATATATAAAGGACTGTTTTCATACTCCAGAAGCAACCAAAGTGTCACAACTATATCATATGTTGACAAAGGTAGTTGGTCAACTCTGTGCTTGTGCATTTTTCTAAAGCAATATATTCTTTCTCCTACATTTGTTCAAATGGAGATTTTTCATACTGCAGTAGTAGGTTGTTTGAAACACGATGTAATTGCTGATATTGATTTTGCTTTATTATATTTAACAATTAACAATGAGTCAAGAATTTGCTATGCTCGGTTCTTCTTTAATGGTTTAATCTCTGAATTGAGTTTCGAATTTGTGATCCTGGCATTATGATAGTTTAGAATGAAGGAGAGGATGTTTATGCATCGGTAATCAATTCAATGAGTTGATCATTGCTGAATTTAACTCATACATACACAGAAAGCCCTATGTGTTACCCATTTACGGTTGAATATAATTTCAATTGAACCCCTATAACTGTGAATGTTGCATGCTACTGAGACGTGCCAATTTGAGAAGTCAGATGTAGATACTAGGTGGTGTATGGAATTTTTCTACCAATCGACTGGTTGGAAGTTGATGCTAGACTTTGATATTGGTTTCATGCTGTAATTCTTTTAATGCCCTTGATGTGAATATCTAAATTCATGTTTCAACTAAGTCTCTGTCTTTAATTGGAGGTCTTGTAGCATGCGAAGCTCCCCTTAATAGTAGGTTCTGTTCATTAGGTTTGGCTGCACCTTTTTTTGCATGAAAACTTGCGTATTATCAATGGTTTGAACTTGTAAATGGTTTTGGGTTTCCCAATACTTGGTATAACATTTTATCCTAGATCATTGATCTGATTTCAAGATGCTTCGATGTTTTAAGAGTTCAAGCATTGAGTTGTTTATGCATTCATGGGTTCACTCATATTAAACATGTTTATTCCGGTTATTGACGTGGCGCCAAATATGATTGTTGGTTGTGTATCATCTGATTACTTATCTGTATTGCAAATAGCTGAAGGGACAGCTGTGTTGGAAACTCTGTTTGAACCATTACTTGATCTTTGTAGTGTTAAAAATGTAACTACTTCTAGACTGAATAGTGAATAAATGTTCAAATTTAATCCTCCTCTCAAGCTCAGAATGGGCAAGTCCTTTTGGTGTGCTTGATTACATTACCATGCTGGTTTCTTAGGTTAATTTTTCTAGTCATTTTAATAGGTGTTCCTTTCCTCTTATTTTCTCCTTATTTTATAGCCTTTGATACTGCATACTTATCTGAAGCTCCTGTTGGCATTGGAAAATGATTCTGGGAGAAGGTATGCCTCATTTTGGGTTTGCTTGTTCTGTTGCTCTTATTAAAACTGTATCTGTTTTGCTTATCATCACAAGGTTACAGTTGCAATTAATCACTCTCTTTCTCTGTATCATGATAATTATAATTTATTTTCTTGATGTTTACAGAAACTTAAAGGCAAGGATTTAGAAGTACCGGGGGTATCTACATATCTATGTATTCTATGTATAACATAAAATTTATAGGAACATGCACTATTCATAAGATATAAAGCAGTACAGCTCATCCCAAATTCCAGATAAAACACACCCATAATTTAGTTAGATATTAATTTGTCAAAATTGTTTTAGATTTAACCATGTTGCTTGTCAAAAACACTGCTGACCCAAGTGATGAAAAATTTATTTTCCTTTGATTTGATATTTATGTAATCAATGCATAAAATGTGTGCTCTAAGCATGTGTCTTATTCTTTGTCATCTTTGTCTCAAAAGGGAAAACAAACTAGGGAAAGGGAGTCTGGGGTTCGTTATAAGCTGGTGCATGGGCTTTATGTTATGGGAAGTCTCTCATTTTTTCCCTTTTTTGTTTAATTCCTGTTCTTATGAACTTTTGATTTGATCTTTCCAGTGCACTTTACTCAGGGACAATGTGCTCGTTGAGGGAGTTTGCTTGGAGAACAAAATTGTTGATTCTTACGGACTTCGAGGTCTGAGAGATGGAAAACTCTCTTATATCCACACCAATGAGACATCTCATGAAGAGTGCAATCAAGTTCAGTCTGACTTGATTGACGTAGAAATTCTAAACGAAAGAAGGCAATGGAACCATCTTAATTCCTCGAAGCCTGAAGTAAATTGGGTTTATCTTTTTGAAGCGATGCATGATATTGCTATGAAGATGACAGAGGACAGTGTGAGAGTGGAAGCTGTATCCATCTTGAATGTGATTCTTCTAAGAAGTAATGTTTACACTGATAGGGAGCGGTAGGCTTTTGAAGTTGTACTATCATCTGAAAGTTTTTCTGAAATTATATGAAAAATTTCAATGAGAAGTGATGTGTGTGGTAACAGTTTTGAACAGAAAATGGCATTTGATACCATTTCACAGTTGCTTAAAAGGGATGCTGGGTTATGTGTGAAACAACATGCTCTGAGACTCTTGTACCTACTTCTAAATTGTAAGTTTGCACCTCTGTTGTTATGGAAAGCTACATAGGTTGCTGCTAGTTTGTTTAGTACTTGGTAGTTTTTTTTGTTTGTTTGTGCAATTCTTTTGCTTTTATAATGAAAATGATTTATTGAAAAGCTGTCATTTAGACATTTATTACTACCTTGGCGGAGATTATCTCAAGTCGCAGCTTGCTACTTGTGCTTGGATCTTATAAATTTTCAAATATCTATAGTATATACTGCTTCATTTCATTTAACCAAATTATATCAAAAACTGAATTGCTATTTCCTGATGACTTATTACTTGAACCCTAGGGCTTGAATACAACCTTAGCTATTTCAGGTTTTCCCACATTTAACTTCAACTCTTAGTGTGGATTTAGCTCAAGTCGTTGTCTACTTTTACCCGCTTAATGCCCATATATCGGATCTTATGATTTTTAAATAATTCATTTTGTGTTGAAGGTCCAAAACTATTGGTTACTTTCTGTTGTGGTTGCAAAGACGGAGAGGGTGCTAGTGCTATGCCTGACAATGCATCTACCCCTGGTTCCCCAAAATTCAGTATCATTCTTCAAGGTTTGGCAGATTGTGTTTCATCCCATGGAAGGGGATTACAGGTAAGCTTGTTCACTAAGACCCCGTTTTGTCCTATGAATTATTTTGACATATCAAATCAATAATCAAATTGTAAAAATTTTATTATTTTTTCAAAAATCGCTTGTCTTGGGCATGGGTCATGCTCTGTGTGCATTAGAAATAGTTGAAAGAGAAAATGATCTATTTGCTTCTGGATTGCTCAAGGTGCTTCTAGTGAGAAAAATTTTAAAAAAACTTCAGCGTTGCAGTCACCAATCACCTTACTGTTGTATTACTCCTTTTAGCTCACAATTAGCATAGCTCATTAATCATAATTACACTATGGAGAATAGCGTGGGAAAGGAGAATTCAGAGGGCTGGCTATATCAATGACATCAGGCACGTGGTTGCATTATTGGAATTGCAGTTGCAGCCCATACATTTATAATGATGATTAACTGCTATACTGTGTTTATCTTTATCATTTTAAAAATGCAGCCGCTTGGTTCATTTGGGGGCAAAAATGCATTAAGGCAACTAGTAATACTGATAGGAGCTTTGATGAAAAACTTCCAAACTCTTGCTGTATTAAGAACAGATTTACACATGAAGATAAAAAGAAGAGCTAAAATACTTAACATTCAGAGATAAAAAACTACCAACACATACACACAAATGGAACTGACACAAGAAGGATAACAATTACAGCTTCAGATTACTACACTACAGAGCACATTGGACAAAAGATACAAGTCACTCACAGACACCAAGAACTCTCCAAAGTGAAACAGATTTGCCGAGCTCCCAATGTTCTCAGCCCTCAGCCTTCCCTGCTCTTCCTTTTTATATATCCCACTAACATTCGTCCATTCGTCATGATACCTTTATCTTTCTCCTCAGTTTTTTGCTTTTTATGACTTTTTAACCCTATTTTTTCCTCTGGTCCAATAGATCCCCATTTTCTGTCTTTTTGCCACTCCCCTACACCCCGCTCTGTACCTCCTAGTTGCAGTAGGAGGATGGGTCTTATCAAATACCAAAAATTGCCTGCTTACAATTTATGCTCTTGTTATTTAGGAGTTGAAACTATGCCGAAATGCTATTCTTGTGCTGGCATTCCTTGCATCGTCGGGAAAAGCTGGCTTTGACATTCTCATTGGCCATAGGCTCTCCAGAGGAGCAAACTATCTGTTGCTGATTTTGCAAGTACTGGTATCACAGGCTGACCAAGAAGCTAAAGCTAGTGAGGAGCTGCCAGAGATTTTCAGGGAGAGGTAATATCATAGTTGATGGGAAAGTGGATACAAACATGAAAACTATTTGTCCTGTCTCTTTTGCGTCAATAATGCTCCTTTTACTTTCTTGGAAAGATCTTCTATGTTAACTACCTTCACTGAGGTTAATTTCCTTAATGCTATGGAGTCCATGCGTTTGTTTAAGATGAATGAATTGGTATTGCTTTTTAATCCTTCTTGAGAGAAATTTAGGTCAAAATATTGATAAATCCCTGTCTTCATTTTCATTAGATTCACATCTTCACATGTACTCCCCAGGAATTTCCCCGTTTGGCTTCCTTTGACTCATAGTTGAGAAATTTGTTCCAGGACATTTCTCATGCGGGAGATATTAATATTGCTCAACAGACTAGTGTCCAGTCCTTCATACTCTGCTACTGTCTTGCGAGTTTTAACAAGCACCAGAGATATGGCCAGTTTGACAGTTGATGTTGCAAACAGGTTGTCCAAGAAATGTAAGACAATGAATGGCCAAGACAGCATGGTAAATCATACAAGAGAAACTGAAATTGTTGATCTCGGCCGTGGCTTCAAGAAAAGGGTATTCACATACTTAGGAGATGATTCCTATTAGTGTTTTCTTCCTTGAAAATTTTGTATATATCTTATATGTGGACCTGCAATGAGAATAGGGCAGAGCATGTTGGTAGAATGGGCACTATAATTTTTGATGGATTGGCAGTTGGCAGATTACACGTAGTTGTTAACTGCTTTGGTGCCCTGTAGAAAATTTTGATTAGTCACTGGTCATAATTTGGTCGCCCACATTGGTATCTTTACCTAAGCGGAAGAGTTCTTGTCTGAGCTTATCATGCAACTTTTAGCAAACACCTAGGACACGGTTTCTTGTTTAGAAAATTCGTTTGAATATAATTGATCATATATTGGCTGGACATGGTTTCCGTCTGTGGTTTCTAGGAGTGATCGTGGCGGTTTAGAATAATTTAGGGAGTCAAGGAAGAGTTAATTTCTTGATAATTTATCTAATTTCACTCCAGACGTTACATATTTTCTTAATTCCAAAGGCCAAACTACAAATGAAAAGGGAAAATAAAGTAAAATGAATGCGTAATTGACTTGCACATACTACCCAAGAATGTAAATCCTGATTTTCTTTTGGTGACAAAATAGTGTTTTAAGGAAAATTACAGTATTCGTCTGAATTAAAATCAAATTAGCTAATTGGTCTGTCATTAATAATCAAAATGAACTCAAATTGGTCGAACTTTTTATCAAGTAAAGATGGCAACAATTTATGAGTTGTTTGCTGTAATAATTATGTCGTACGTGGTCTTTTGACAATTTTGGATCTAACTTTGTCATCTTGTGTGATATATATATATATATATATATTTTGTTGTGTTTTGTTTTTTGTTTTTTTGGGAAAATGACACCTAGGTCCCAAGGATTAAAGATATTTATTAAAAAGTCTTTCCA
>JBAGKO010011613.1:0-11580 GCA_037177275.1 Acacia concinna | reverse complement strand
TTGGTCCATAGTACCTTAGTGTCTTTTTGAAATGTTAACATCCCTTTTGGGGTTTTGGAATTTGGGGAGGTATTTTTCTGGAATTGTCCCAAAAGTATATATGTAGGACAAAAAAGCCCAATCATCATTTTTTGTCTATTGGAAAACATTTATGTGAATGATAATTGTTTATAATTTTATATGAATAAATAGTTATTGATATATTTGAAAACCATTATGTGTACTTTCCAATTATAATTTAATATTTATAATAATTATACTTTAATTAATTTTAATGTGAGCTTCACAAGATCGTTTTTTTGGCACAAGTTTAAAAACAGAATATAAGTTGTTATTAGCATATTTGAAGTCCAACTTCTTTTGATAACTGATTTTCTCGAAATAATTAGTGAACACTCAACCTGTATGAATGCATCTCATAGGCAGCCTATAAAAGTTTTCACGAAAGTTAATATATACATAATACAGTACCTCAATCATTAAAAGTTTTTATTAAAAATTTTACCCCTAACCTAACCCCGGGAAGATAGAGACTCTCACACCACATTGTGTGCTTTGATATGGGAATTGTTGTTTTAATAAAAATGGGATGTTATTGCTATTCCATAGTACTACCTCCGGTCCTAAATATAAAACTCATTTTTGTGACACAAAAATAGGTCTTATATTTAGGACATGAGGGAGTATAAGAGTATAAGAGATCAAATTCCTTCATCAAGATCCACCTTTGGGATATCTGGTGGAGATTGATCAAATACACACAAAAATTATCTCAAACTATAAGCCAATCTTTCTAAATAATCAGTAAAAGAGAGCAATTCCCTAGAACAATAGAGTATAACTACTTGTAAATCCTTATATAGGACTAATCTAATGTAATCTATGATGTCCTTGTAGGGGTGGTTTATATCACACCCCTTACAACAAAACTCAATAGCAGTCATATATTCAGAATATAAAACAATATTTTGAAATCCTCTAGACCAACAAAGATTCAAACAATCCAATATAGCTAGTAATTTTGCAATGGTAGGAGGTACCGAAGATCATTGTACAAAAACCAGACCGAACCGGCTGGTTTGACTGAGAATTGGCCCCTGGTCCGGTTTGGTTAGTTCAATCTGGTTAGTGATCAGTCAAACTGGTTGACCCGGCCAGTCAAACTGATTGACCTGTTTTAAAAAAAAAGAAAAAATAATATTACCCATTTATTTATGAAATTTTAAAAATATATCAATATATTGTCACTTATTTTATTATTATAAATTATACTTATATGTTTCTTTAATTTTCATACATATATATAGTGTTATTTTATCATTATTAATTAAATTATAATATTTTAATATGACCAGTTCAACCCCCAGTCTAACCTGGTTGAACCCTGAATCATGCCACGATCAGTTCGTTGCCCAGTCCAGTTTTTTGTACCTTGCTTCATACACTAGACATTTGATGGAATTTAATTTTAGTTAAATGACTTTTAGATTATGGGTTTGATATAAACTTTCATGGCAAAGTTGTAGACATTGTTGGCAATGGGACCTTTTATGGTTTAGCTTTCTTTTCTAAACAATTCTTTGTAATGGATATTGTTGGTGATTCTATTGATATGAATATCTGGCATGCTAGATTAGGATATATAAATCACAATAGAATGATAAAACTAGCTAAAAAGGGTTTGCTAGGTGAAATTTCAAACTTGGAAATGTCCTTATATGAAAACTGTCTAGCTGGTAAAGCTACTAGAAAACCTTTTGGAAAGGGAACAAGAGCTGAAAATCCATTGCAATTAATCCACTCTGACATTTGTGGTTTAATGAGTGTGAGGACAAGACAAGAAGCTTGCTATTTTATTACCTTTATTGACGACTTTTCACAATATGGTCATGTATATTTGATCTCACAAAAATCTGAAGCATTAAAATGCTTTAGACGATACATGAATGAAGTAGAGAATCAAACAAATTATAAAATAGAAGCATTACATACTAACTGAGGATGTGAATACTTGTCTGATCAATTTAAGAAACTCTGTGAAGAGAAAGGGATAATCATGCAACTAACAATCCTTGGCACTCCACAATAGAAAGGAGTTACAGAAAGAAGAAACAGAACTCTTCTAGACATGGTTAGATCGATGATGACACAGGCAAACCTTCCAATTTCATATTGGGCGATGTTTTATTAATAGACGTATTAATTCTTAACCGTGTGCCCTCTAAATTAGTCATCTCCATGCCCTATGAGTTATGGACAAAATGCAAACCAAATTTGAGTACCTTAGACCATGGGGGTCAGCTGCACATATTCATAACAATTCCCATAGATATGGGAAATTGGGTCCTAGAGGAAAGAAATGTATATTTATCAGATACTCTGAGCAATCCAAAAGATATGGTTTCATTGGTGAAAATGAAGATAAAACTGTGGATGGGATTGAATCAAGAGATACTGTATTTCTAGAAAATGAATTTCTTAAGAGGGGAGATATTGATCGTAGCATATCTCTTTATGAAACACAAAAACAAGGTAACACAGAACAATATGGTAATCAACAATCTAGTGATCCTCAATCATCTTAATACCTCAACTTGAGTGGGAGCTCAAAAAGGTCTTTATAAAGACCTAGACAAAATAGACAAGAAGCACCCATAAGAAGGAGTGATAGGAAAAATGTACCTAGGAGACGCTTCTCAATAGAGGAAGAGGCACTCATAATTACTCCAGATGGTTATGATGAGCCACATTCTGTAAAAGAAGTCTTATCAGGACCTGCAAAAGACAGATGGAAGAAAGTAATGGAGGAAGAAATTGATTCAATGAAAAAGAATCAAGTTTGGGAATTAGTTGATTTACTAAATGGGCGAAAACCATTGGGAACAAATGGTTCTCAAAATAAAAATAAAAAGTGGATGGACCAATTGACAAATATAAGGCTCGATTAGTTGTAAGTGGGTACACATAACATGAAGGTATAGATTACGAAGATACCTTTTCACTTGTTGTACGTTTCAATTCCATAAGACTTATTCTGGCAATAGTAAACATTTTAGATATGGAATTATATCAAATAGATATAAAAACTGCATTTTTGAACAGTGATTTGGATGAAGAAATCTATACGAAACAACCATTAGGTTTCATTAACAAAGGAATGGAAAATACAGTTTGTAAGCTCAAAATGTCCATTTATGGACTGAAACAATCATCCAGACAGTGGTGTTTAAGGTTTCACAAAGCGATAACCTCTTATGACTTTCAAATGATAGAAGAAGACCATTGTGTCAACATAAATCATTTTAAAGATAATTTTGTGATATTATCATTGTATATGGATGACATACTTTTGGCCGAAAATAATTTGAATTCGGTTTTAGCTATTAAAGAACGGTTGTCATTGAATTTTGAAATGAAATATATGGGTGAGGCGGAATACATATGATCGGATAAAGACTGTCGCTTGAATCAGTCTGTCAGAATGATTGCACCATAATAATATAGTATAGGGGCAACTAATCATTCTCCTCAAGGAGCACAAATTGAAATTCCTATAAACTAATTTTCAAAAGACAAAGTGAAATTCAGTAAAGGGGGGTTTTGAGTGATGCAAATAAATAAAAGAAAATCTTTTTGGTATTTTAGGTTTTAAAAAAAATGGTTTTGGTAAGAAAAAGATGTATGATGGACTAGTCTCTCGATGATGTTCGCTCGGCTATGCTCGCTCTCTCAAAAGATAGTGGGAGTTTTGAAATCTCTAAGTTTAATGAAAACCCCAAGCAATCGCTTGGGTCTAACAGTTTAATTAATGAAAACCCTTCCTTGGATTTAAGGCTAATAATCATCGATTAAATTGTTGTTTAAGCCCCTTAGAGTGCACATGAAGAGATGATGTACGAGCCTCGAATTGTCAATCAACAATCCGAGGGTGATGTATGAACATTCAATTCAATCTCAATCATGATAAATAAACTTATACACACAAAAGTCCTTAACTTTAATATAGAAATTAATACCAAAATTCAACATCAATCCATATGCATAAATCAATCTAAACCAGATTACAATCATAATCCAAACTCTCTCAAATTCATGCAAAACTCCTAGATCTAGAAAATCCTATAAGAGAAGAAGAGAAAGAAAATCTAGATTGAAAACTACTCCCTTCCATCACCGAGAGGCTAAGGAATTTAGCCTCTCATGGCTTCAGATCTCCCACAATCACGTTTGATCTTTGAATCCATGAGAGACATTTAGGTTGGGTGAGGAATATGGTGGGTTGATGGTGTATAGTGGTTGGATATGGTAGAATTTGGTGGATGGAAGCTAGAGTTTTGAGGTAGAGTTAGGGAATTGGGAGGAATTGGTAACTGAGGGTTTTCATCTATTGTACTGTGAAATCTCAGATTCGAGGCTCCCCTGAACAAAGGTGAACTCCCCTTTATATAAGCTTTGTGAAAACCCTACTTCAAATTAGGAAGGTCTTCAAATTAGGAAAGTTTTATTCCACGCACTTAGGTCGCGACCTCACAGTCTCCAAGTCATGACTTGGCCTTCCAGAAGGTTTCCTAATATGATTTTGTTTTCAAAATGCACAAGTTCACTTAATGGTACTCAAGTTGCGACCTAAAAGGTCCAAGTCACAACCTGGGATGTCAGAATGCTTTAATTTAGGCTTGGGCCTTCAAGCTCAAGTGTCTTCATCCTCCCTCCATCTTGTGCTCCACATTCTCCTTTGATTGCATGAAAATTCAACACAAAGAGACTTTGCCAAGGCAAGTGAAGCAATCATATAAAGGAGATAAAATAATATGATTTTTGCCCCTTAAATCAGGAAAATGCAAAGTATGAAACATGTAATCCAAAAACTATAAATACAATGCATTATGAGAGTAAACATGTGCAATTTAGTTAGAAAACACCCAAGAAGACTATATAAATATTGTGTCATATCACTTACCTTGAGTCTGGGAATAGATTGCCTATCATTATTTCTAGCTCTTTGAGTGAAAATGAGGAGACTGGTCTAATGAACGTACTAAGAAGGAATAAGGAGGCTTTAGGTTGGCAATTAGTTTACATTAAAGGGATTGATTCTACTGTCTGCACCCATAGGATTCTGTTAACTGAGGATTCTAAGCCCATTAAGCAAAGCCAACGGAGGTTGAACCCTCTAATTTCTGATATGGTAAGGAAGGAGATAGATAAGCTCCTAAGGGCTAGAATTATCTATGTTATTTCTGATAGAGAGTGGAGTCATCAGTACATGTTATGCAAAAGAAGAGTGGGATTACAGTGGTAAAAAAAGAGCAAAATGAACTTATTCCAACTAGGGTACAAAACTCATGGTGAGTTTGCATTGATTATAGGAAGCTTAATGATGCCACTAGGAAAGACCACTTTCCCTTGCCCTTTATCAATCAAATGCTTGAACAGTTGATAGGGAAGAGTCATTAATGTTTCTTGGATGGTTATTCTAGATACTTCCAAATTCCTATAGACCCTAGAGGCCAAGATAAGACCACCTTCACCTATCCTTTTATAACATATGCTTACAAAATAATGCCTTTTGGTCTTTAAAATGCCCTTGGTACATTCCAATGATGTATGTTATCTATTTTGTCTAATTTTATTGAAAAATGCATGGATGTATTCATGGATGATTTTATTGTCTATGGCAATTCTTTTATTGAGTGTTTGCAGAGTCTTGACCAAATTTTAGCACGGTGCATTAAGAAAAAGATGGTTTTGAACTACAAAAAATGCCATTTCATGATAAATCAAGGCATCGTGCTAGGTTACCCTGATTCAAAAAAGGAGATAGAGGTAGACAAAGATAAAATCGAGGTGATATCTTCTTTGCCCTTTCCTACTAACTTGAAAGAGTTGAGATCCTTTTAGGACATGTAGGGTTTTATCGAAGATTCATCAAAGATTTTAGTAAAATTTCCCTACCTCTTTTCAAATTACTGCAAAAAGGCATTGAGTTTCAATTTGATCATGAATGTGAGCTTGCTTTTGATTAATTGAGGGATAGGTTAATCACTCCTCCCATTTTGACCTCTCCCAATTGGGATTTGCCCTTTGAAATTTCTTGCGACGCTTCAAACTTAAATGTGGGGGCAATGTTGGGTCAAAGGGAGAATTATGTTCCTAAAGTGATTGCCTATGCTTCCAAAACTTTGGATACATCTCATAAAAATTACACTATTACTAAAAAGGAATTGTTTGCAATCGTTTTTGCACTTGATAAGTTCATACCTTACCTCATAAATTTTAAAGTGGTTGTATTTACATATCATGCAGCAGTAAAGTACCTCTTCCACAAGCCTCAATCAAAGCCAAGGCTCTTGAGGTGGATGTTATTACTTCAAGAATTTGATGTGGAAGTAAAAGATCAGGCTGGAAACATCAAAAATGTCGCTGACCACTCGACCAGACTTCTACTTAAGATAATGGTAGTATTAGATTAAGATGTTCTTTGTGATTTATTTCCTGATTAATCTCTATGTGCTTTGTCTGTTTCTCAACCATGGTTTGCCCATCTAGTAAATTTTTTTGTCATAGGCTTAATCCCTTCTCACTTGTCCACTTCTCAGGCTCAAAAGTTTCAGAGTGAAGCCTCCTACTACATCTGGGATCCACCTCATCTATGGAGGTTATGTGTCAATCAAGTGATAAGGCAGTGTGTTCCTAAAGTGGAAGCTAAATAAATCCTTGAAGCCTGTCATGATGCCTTATGTTGGGGACACTTTAGTGCTATAAAGAAGGCAAGGAAGGTGTTAAATGCCAATAGGAATGTCTTAAAGCCCTCTAATTGAGACTGGAGCTTGCAGTTAGATGATGCTTTATGGGCCTATCGCACTGCTTACAAGACACCAATAGGAATGTCTCCTTACTGGATCATCTATAGGAAGTCATGTCACATCCCGGTAGAGCTGGAGCATTGTTCCTATTGGGTAGTCAAAAGCTACAATTCTGACCTTGAGGAAGATGGCTTGGACCGGCTTCTTCAACTTCAAGAACTCGAAGAGATGCGGTTGGATGCCTATAACAATTTAGACATTTACAAGCAAAAGACTAAGGCGATCCATGATGCTAACATTTTGAGAAAGCAATTTGATGTGGGGTGACAAGGTTCTGAGATACCAAGCTCGATTCAAATTCAAGATGGGTAAATTCAAGACAAGCTGGGATTTACCCTACACGGTCATCAAAGTACACAACTTTGGGATGATAGAGCTACAAGAAGATTCCTCAGACAAGATTTTCTAATGCAATGGTCACCTCCTAAAGCTTTATGAAGAACCTGCTCCACCACCATAAGGCTAGGTTGTCCTTTTCCTTTCTCTTTCTCTTTTATCTTTCATCTATTGAACTTTGCCTTTACATTCCATTGCTATGATGGTTGAGATTGTGAAAGGGACACTCCTAATAGAAGTAGCTTTTGTTTTTTGTTGTTTTCTATTTGTTTGAATAAATTGTGCATGATTGTGATCTTGTCTCTTCTGCCACTCGTGCTTTATGGCATGTCTATATTTAGCCTCCTCTAAAAGGATGCTGCTAGGAACTTTGTGTTTGTCATTAGAATGAATGTTGCAATGCATACATTGCCTTGAAGTGTGGCGGAGGGATTTAAAGGGGTTTTATGAGAATTGAATGTGCTCACAGGGTATATGTTTGAATTTCCTCTAACCAAAACCCTTAAAAATTTTTCAAGTTTTTCCCAATCTTCCATTATTTCTTTGAGTTTTGAATTCAATTGATGATGCTATAATGGTGGATTGCTACTTTGGGTTGTTACATTAGTTGTTTGGGGTGAGCTAAGTGTTTGAGATTGGAAGATTGAACTTCTGTCTTCTCAAGTCGCGACCTCATTGACTCCAGGTTGTGACTTGAGCAATAATTTTGGCAGAAATTCCTCTCTGTTGCTTTCTGTCTGGTGAATTTGTGATCTCACTGATTCCAAGTCATGACTTGGGAAAGGGTATTGGGTAGAGGCTCTCTGCCTACTGAAGTTACGACCTCCTGCCTTCAAGTCATGACTTGAAGCCCTTTTTCTCGAAAATCCCCACTGTCAATCCAAATCAAACCTCACTATTATAAGTCGTGACCTAGCTTATCTATCATAAGTTCTTCTCTCATGTTTCCCTTTTATTTCAATTTTCCCTCGCAATCTCTCTCATGTAACTCCCTCTTTATTTCCAAAACCCCTGTTTTGTAACTCCCTCCTTACTTCCCTATTTCTTTGAAACCCTTGCTCTCATTCCTCACATTCCTCTTCCAAATTTCATCTCCCTCTTCCACATTTTGGCCTAGACACTCTCCTCACCCTAATCTCATGCCAGAAAACCTGGGATTTCTCTTCTACAGCAAAAGGAAACCCTAGTAGTTTAGCATTTGCCTACTCTCTCTCCATTCAAGGTTTGCTCTGTTTTCTTTCCCTTTCCCTTTAATGTCCTTAGTTTTCTTCATTTTCTTAGTTTTTAGTTAGGTTTTAGGGTTTAGGATCATAGATTTAGGGTTAGTTGGGAGTGGGTCAAGTGTTTTAATACTCTCATTGCATTTTAGAATTGGTCTAGGGCATAATTTCTGAGAAAATCTTGAGTTTGTGTTCAAAGTTTTCATCTTCTAGTTTTCTAAGTTTCTGGGCTTAAGTTGTGACCTCATTGTCTTGAAGTCGTGACCTGAGCCATGGTTCTTAAACCAAGAACCTTTTGTGATTCCAAGTCGTGACCTCACTGCTTTCAGATCGCGACTTCAACTACTTTTCACCTTAATGGATTCACAACAAGGGCCTTTCAACTGTATTTCAAACTCCTGGTTTCTGTTGGCTTTTAAAAAGGGGTAAATGTGAGTAGCTAGGCCTTCATTTGACATATCTTAGGCTTAGCCTTAGTTCTGTTTTGGCATCTCACTCTTTCCATGATGCCTCTATTCTAATCCTCTTATGCCTTTCACAAAGAACTACTAACCTACTGCCTCTGGGAAGCTTCGCCCTTGTGACGAATCCAAGATGACAAGGGCTATAGCAGAGAAGATGTTCAAGAATCATATGGTAGTCCAAGAGCATTTCTTCCCTGAGTCCAATGACTATGATTTCTACTAGCTGGTGATGGCCCAAGGGTATGAATAAGAAAGAGCAAGCTAACCTTACCCTAGTCCAAGAATTTTATACCTTTTATGTCATGGACGAGCAAATGGGCATCACTTATAGGGGAGGGCAGATGTTTCTCACCCGTGGGAACATTGAGCTTTCTACAAGCTCCCCGAGGTGTATAGCTGCAAGTTCAGAGAGTGGCAGCTGAACTGTAATTGGGTCCCTTGGAGTGAGGTCTTCAAGGTCATTGGTATTGAGGGCTCCGGTTGGACTGTTCAAGCCAGTGGGAAAAATAGCTTCGAGAGGAAAAACATGAATGATGAGGCTTGCATCTAGTTGAATTTTATGACATACAATGTAATGGCACAGTCACATATTTGTGATGTGTCTGAGGATGGCGTGGCCCTGCTTTATTATTGATGACCGGGCATACGGTAGACATTGCCAGAATTATTTTGGACCAAGTCCAACATTGCCTACGAAATGTCAGAACCAAGTTGGTCAAGGCTTAGGGTATCACTCTACATGAGGGATTTGAGCAAGATTTTTGGTGTAGCACTTTCCCAGCCTCCACATACTTCCCTACGAGCCCAAGAGAATCCTCTAGAGCTCAGGCCATAGAAGGAGGAGAAGAAGAACTAGATAGAGGAGAGGAGGAGCCTATAGGAGGAGAAGAAGAGCCTGCAAGAGGAGAGGAAGAGAGAGGTGAAGAAGGAGGGAACGATAGGGATGATGCTGGAGATCTTTGATGATAGCATGTTTTCCTTTTTTTTGTTTTTGCTTTGTTTAGTTTTCATTTCTATTGTTTCTTTTAGTTTTCCCTTGAATTTGTGCTTTGTAGACTCTGAGCTTGTGAACAATGATACTTGTTAGATGTGAATGACATTTCTTTATCTTTAAGCAATGTATTGTGGTTCATATTTTCTTACCCTGATCAATGAGGACATTATTTGATTTAAGTGTGGGGGATGGATTCATGTTAGGGCCTATTCTTGTGTGTTGCAATAATTTTCTTGTAAGTTGTAGTTGGCAAAAAAACTTTAAAAAAATAATCCAATCTTTCATCATCATTCTTTAAGTATTGAATTGAATGTGGATGGTGAATTGTTGTATATTAGATAATCCTTGAGTGTGTTAATATTTTTTGGAGAAAATTTGGCAAAGTTTTGAGAATAAGGACTCATTAGTAGCTTCTGGAAACTCAATTCGTGACTTCCCTACTTTTGAGTCACGACTTGAGTTGCATTTTGAAGCAGGAAAGTTTATGTTAAGTGAGGTCACGACTTTATTGATTCCTAGTCGTGACCTCAACCCCTACTCATAGTGGGGTGTTTCTGCCAAACCAAGTCATGACTTGGCACCCTTCTCATGCATTTTTTCTTCGCTTTGTGTAATATCCCAATTTTTGGGAAACTTATGAAATCATGATAAAATCATTATTGTATGATTTTATGTGTGTGTTTTGAAGAAATTTAAGAAGAATATTAAAAGGCCTATTTTGATTTAAAAAAGATGAGAATTATTTGAGGAATTTAAGAGAAATAATTGGACATGTGGGATTGATAAATCATCTTGGGATTTAAATTATTTAAATTAATAAGAGGGACCAAGATGAAAATTTAGAGAAAACATTGGAGGTCCCAATGTGATGTATTATTCTACACATATACTAACCCATTCTTCCACAAATTCCACGTGGCCTAAAGTCATGGAGCCAGTTGCATCATGATAAAAACCTTCGGTTAAAAACAACTTTGACCAGCCAATGTAATGTAATGTTTCCTTCAGACAAGAGAGAGAGGGAGACCGAGTAGCATCTTCAATCCACCATTTGCATTTCAGAAACTGAGGGGAGTGAGTGTTTTGCGATTCTTGCCAAATCGTGGCTGTCGCGAAAAATTGAGAGTGTTGCTGCAGTTCAGAGATCTCTCGGCGCTACAACCGATATTGGAAGCCACGGAGAGTAAGAGTTCTCCAATATGCTACTGTCGCGCGTGATGGGGAAAAGTTGAAGATCTTTGGGTTCGAGCTTTCGAAGCCAAACAGCCGTGGAGTTAGATTGGGTAAGTCCTGAAACTCGTTGGCCTTTCATTCCTAAATTCATATTTGGATTTGTATGCGAAATTTCAGAGTCACCGAAAAAGGGATGAATGCTTAAATTGAAATCGAATGCTTCGGACTGCTATTAGAAGGGGAAATACATATCTGAAATGAAATGCATATGTGTTCCTTTCGGTTAAAAATGTGATTGTGCATGCACCGAGCTTTGTTTGGAGATTGGAAAAAAAATAAATAATAAAAAAAAAATTGAAAGCTTATGTTTGTCTGGGGTGCCCTGTTTGAAATTGAAGGAGTGATAGCTTGAATGAACCCAAACTTTTAGTTCAAAATGATATGCGAGTTTGGGAAGCTGACTGAAATCTGACTGGGTTTTTCATGTCATTCGGCTTGGTATGTAGAAGGTTAGGAACATATAGATA
>JBAGKO010011575.1:0-11581 GCA_037177275.1 Acacia concinna | reverse complement strand
AAATCAGAAATTCATACATCAAACTTGCATAGTCAATTCAGATCTCATTTACAATCGTAACAAGGATCTCAAAACTCTAAAACTTTCTAGATCTAGGAGAATTTCATAAAGATGAAGAGACTTAAGATCTAAATAGAAAATATACTCCCCTTGTAAGTTCTTAGAGCTCAAACTTTGCTTCCATTACTAAGAGGCTAAAAGGTTTAGCCTCTCATGGCTTCAGATCTCCAGCTATCACGTTTGATCTTCAGCTCCATGAGAGATGGGGTTGAGGTTTATGGTGGTTGTATGCTTAGGGTTTAGGAATTGGTGAAGATTGGTGAACTAGGGTTTGTGGCTGCTTGGCTGCAAATTTGCAGACGCAGGGCTTCGCCTGCCTTCTATGAACATAGGTTGATCCCCTATATATAGATGCTAATTTCGGATCATATATATCATAATTTTTATCTTAATTTCAAAATCACATATATCCAAATCGAAATCTTCTTCTGAATCACGTCTGTGCAGATTACAGATGTAGGTCGTGACCTACAGTTGTCCACGTCGCGACCTGGAGTTAGGCAATTTCCTTCCAGGCTCGATTTTGCTTCAAAATGCACCGTTTCATTAAAAATCTCCTAGGTCGCGACCTACAGGTCTCCAGGTCGCGACCTCAACAGGCAGATTAGCATTTTCATGTGTGTTGGCCCTTCAAGCTCCGATTTCTTCATCTGTGATCCATCTTGGGCTCCAATTTCTTCTCCGCTTGCCTAACATCATAACAACAAAGAGGCTTTGCCAAGGCAAGTGAAGAATTATAATTAAAGATATAAAATGAGTCTATTTTTACCCATAATTTAGAAAAATGCAAAGTATGAACATACAATCCATAAAACTCTAATTACCATGCATAATGTGGGTAAATGTATGCAATTAAAACCTAAAATACCCCAGAAAACCATATAAATATTGTGTAAGATCAACGTTGCTAGCAACTCAAGTTCTCAGTCTCTCCTCTCCTAAAATTCAATCTATCAAGAACCTGATTTGACCACGGTACCATCATCTTCCTCCATTGAGATTTCTAACAATCCACCATTATGTGTTCTCTGAAAGTGCCGTCAACAATCATGACAAATTACCTTGAGTTTATTCTTGATTCCGAACCCAAGCTTGTGGTTTATCTCACCAAAATAGTAATAAGGTACAATTCTTTTTCAAAGCATTAGGCCTTATTCTTTTGGTTCTTATTATCTCTCCTATTCCTATTCAATCTTTCATTCCCAAATATTTTTTTTCTGTATTCTAATTTAATATTTCTTGTAATCTTCAATTTTATTTTTGACATCATTGGGATATATATATAAATTTATAATAACATATATATATATATTTGTTTGTTATACTATTTTTTGGTCTCTCCTTCAAGAATTGAATCGAAACCTTTGTGAAAAATTTGAAGGATCTCTCTACTTCTGAGGTTTGGAATATTTGCAAGTTCTTGAATTCCTTACATTTGGTTACAATATTGTTTATATATAAGTTTGCATTAGTGTGGGATAAATAGCTCAAACAAATACTTCAGTTTTGGGTTAAAAGGGTGATTTTGATGAAATTGGAAATCAACCACTTAAGGATACATCCAAACTTTCTGAGACTTTGAAAAAGGGAAAGGCACCAAAGAAAAAGGAAAAACCTAGAAAGAAGCTTCAACTGAAAGTATTAGACCCTTCTATTCATGGTCCTCCCAAGGCAAAGGGAGTAGTAATTATAGAACCAATGAACACCTATTCTCAAACATCATCAAAGCAAGAGGCTACCAAGAAATGAAAAGATATTGCTCCACCTTTACCACCCTCCAATGCTGATAACCCTCCTTCCTTTAAAACTCTTCATCAACCGAGTTCACAGTAAATGAAGGAGTTGGCTAGAAAGGTTTCCATCAATATATTGGATTAGGCTCTACAATCATCATAAGTTGGTACATCAAACACAAGTGTTTCAAAGCAGAGTATATCTCATTGGAGTCGAGGAAGCTAAAACATAGAACAAGTGGCTTCAACAACATCATTACCTTCTCTGGCTTATACAGATGACACTAGATCACCTCCAAGCTTCAATATTGATGATTTGATTGACTCAAAAAAATGTCTAAGTGATTTTACTGCTTGAAGAGTACAACCTATGCTCTTTTATGATTTAGATCATTTATGTCTCTCAGCCAAGCTAAATTTATCAGAATTTTTTGAGTTATACTTTCCCCATATATCTTTAAGTCTACCTTATTGTGAGAAGATAGTTCAGTATTTTTAGGCCAATATAAAGATTCTACCGAAGTCAAAGAAGCAAAAGCACAAGTTAAAACTATAAGAGGGGATAAAGACTACTATCAGAGGATACACTTTTCATATTTCTACTTCTTAAATTAATTTATGGCTTGGGATTGAAGATCCAAAAGATTATGAGGAGCAACAGATGACAGATACAGATGTGTTTAAAGTACTCAGGCTAGGAGAAGTATTCATCAAGCTAAATTTCTCTATGACTGAAATGAATGATTTATATCGGATTGTGTCGTATGTACATTCTTGGATGATGATATTTATAAGAGGCAATTATTCTTATTTTACATCCCGTGATTATAGACCACTGGCACACATCCTCCTAAAGCATCAGAAGAATGTTGGAGAAGTCATCTATAATGAATTTTGGAGGTATCTAGTATCCAGAGGATCTTTCACTCCAGTTCCATTTGGTTCTCTTGTTTTATTAACCCTATGAGCTAATAGGATCTAGTACTTGAAGAAAGATGAACTAATAGTACGGCCTAAGAAATTGGACGCATCACATATCAATAATATGGGTATCAATCTTCCTTTACTTGATCATTAGGTAACTTTCTCAACAAAGTGAAAGAAGATTATATGTCACAATATATAACATAAGCATAAGTATGGCCTCTAGCTCAAGATGATGAGATTCAATCCTTAGCATCTCCTTTCCCAAGCATATCTCTTGACATATTTAGAGATATCATTCAGACCGAGCTCGCTCCTATTTGTGCTGACTTTTAGAATGTTCAAAATCAGTTGGTTGCACAAGCAAATGAGTAGAGCCGTCTTCATCATGAATTAGTTGAAAAAGTAATTGAACAAAGCAATTCTCTATTATGGATCTCATCAACTCTCACCTTATTTGCCAATGCCATAAACAAGTTTCAAGGTTTCAAATCAATGCTTGTACCTCAAATACCCGCACCTTCTCTGATGCCTACCACTTCAACTCCACCACCTCTAACTAACCCAGATACCTCTTAGCCTCTTCATCTTTTCATTGACACATTTAGAGTCCCTACTTTCACTTTCGCTCTTACTATTGATGAGGTCGACCCTAGCCATACCCAGCATATTCCTCCCTCACCAAATATACCTTCACCTCTTTCACCATTCCTATACGATAATGATCCTATCTTACAGGTTGCTACCTCCCCCTATTTCATCTCACATTTCTTCTCATCAGACTGAGGAGATTATTGTGGAGACACCTCATTCCTTTGCTCCCTTATCTATACCTCCACTTGACCTATCTGAACCAGTTGCTTCTACTATACCTCTGATGCATATCACGCTGTTGATGATGATATGGACAATACATCCTTGTTCCCTCTTATTGATGATGCCAAAAAGGGGGAGAAGAGTATGTAAATCTTTAGTGATTTGAAAGAGAATTTGGTAGACTTAATGATTTAGAGATCTCGGCAAGTGCACCTATTCTTGTATTTGATTTTGCATATGATGTTGTTATTGTCAAAAAGAGACATGGATCATTCCCACCTACAAAGTCTTCACTAACGATTAATCTGAGCCCTTCTCCTAGTCCTTATATTTTGTATTCTTAAAGATCAAATATTATATTCATGCCATTGATATCTAACACAAAGTATTACTCTAAACCTTGAATGAATTGTGATGCATTTTGGCTATTTTATATTTCTAATTATCTTTGATAAGTTTTATTGTATATGTGATTATCTTCATTAAACTCTGTCATCTGAAATGATTATCTTACAAATGTTTTGTCTTCATAAAAAAATGGGAGAATGTTAGATCCCATATTTTATGTTTTGATGTTAACCAAACATTTTCTAATAATCATAAGATTTTTTAAGAGGAAAATCAGGTTTCTAAATCTAAGGAATTAATTATAATTTGTTTAGAACTTGATTCAATTTTTTCAAAGATGTTAAGAGTAATTTCCAATCTTGTCATAAAATAAATAAATAAATAAATTTTCAAAAAATTATTTAAAAATTTAGTTTTACCCCTATGGAGGGTGCCTTCAGTGAGTCACTCACTTAAGGTAGGGGTACTTATTTAAAAAAAAATTATCTTCTCTTATACATATTTCCTTTAACGAGTGACTTGCTAAAGTTGAAGTCTTATTTTTTTTTTGACTCAAGCTATATCTTAATAACTCAAGCTCTCTCTTATATTTTTGAACTTTTCTTTTTTTCTTAGTCCTCTCTTCTAAATTCCTGTTCACATCAAATTGATTTCTTTTAACATCCAAGATAGCTCAAGCTTTCCTCATATCAGATAAATTCTTGGCATCTCGAAACAAAAGGTCAAGTTTTAAACTCAATTTATCTTTTTAAATATCAAAGTTTTTTTTAATCTAGCTTTTTGAAATAGATGAACTCAAGCTCTTAAAATATTGTTTTTCAACATAAAGTCTAATATTCATTCAAGTGCCTAGCTAGCTTAAGCTCATTGGAATATATGAACTCGAGCTAACTTCAATCTATACCTATAAACTTAATTTCTTCTCTCATAGCTCAAGCTTCTAACTCAAGCTTTGCTCTATCAAAATATTTTTAAGAAACAAAGCATCGTAGCATAATTGTGAAATCATATATATGTTTCTAATTTTGATACTAATTGATTACTAATACTTTTATAAGTTATTGTACATGATAAAGAATAGATTTCAATTGGCCAAATGAAGACATAAGTTTAAAATTACAAAAAGCAATTTATGTCAGAACATTAAATGCTTCAATAAATGCTACCAACAACCTATGAAATCTGAAGAACATTCTCTTAGATCCTTAAGGGCTAGTTTTTATGACCATCTTTTAGGTCACTTAATGTCCATTAGAGTCGCTCTATTATACGGATAACATAGAAACTAAAATTTTTGTTTTACCATTCATTTTCAAACAGATTTATGGTCAAACGTTGGTAAATTGTAACAAAATGTAGAAACATTGAAATAACGTGTTTCCAAGTTCTATGAAAAAGTCCTTTAAAGATTCTACAGAGAAAAATAGTTTCATACATCAATTTCTTACATATGAATTCTAAATAAGTCATCTAGTACCAAACATAATTCATTACTATTTCAACACAGTTTCCAACAAGCATCTTCAACATACATATAATAAGCAAAATGGTCTTCATCCTTGGACTTTTTTTCCATTCCTCTTTGATGATTCTGACCCTAGTTCATGGTTGTTAATGGGGGTGAGATTCTTGAAATCCCAATAGAAAGTTACAATAATACTAGTATTAAACAGCAAGCAACATGTGACAAGAATGAAATTAACATAGGGAGCTCACATGCTTTGTATGCCCTATGGCATCATCATCTTAATGCACCTCACATGAAACATAAGCTATAGCATTTACATGTTTGGAGTGCAACATAACATAGTAGTCATCATCATCATCATCATGACATCAAACAAAGCAATAATAAGCTCAACCAAACAAACATATGCAAAATTACAAGATATGCAAGCAAGTAATAACATTAGAAATTATGTAACTATGCTACATTGATCTTTAGCCTTCTTCTTTGGCTTTTCAATTTCTTCCTTATAAGGGTATCTTCCACAAATGTCAAATCCTAACCAAAATAATAAGGTGTAACAACCATTAAGAGTAACCATAAACATTAAGCTTACTTGTTGGAATTTAACCTCTTTATCAATTTCAACTTAATGTAAATCCTGAATTTTCACTGATTCTGACCTCAGCCTTTCAAAACACATATCTTCTATTCTAGCTGTCTATTTTCTATGATCTTGGACTCATTTTAAACCTTAGGATGTCTACTAGTTACCCACCAAATTGCATAAGGAATGAAATTGTTTTACACTGTTTAATAGTTTCTTAAAGTTCTACTGTCAGAATTTTGCCCTGTCAGCCTTATGTGAATTGAAAAATTCATAATTAAATCTGGAAAATTAAAAATGACCTGATTCCAAGCCCATTTTAAAATATTTCATATGTCTATTTATGTCTCTTAAAATTTCATGGCTATCCAGAGTCATTTGATACATTTTTAGAAAGATCATTTTCAGCAAACAAAACACACTTCCAGAATTTATACCCTATTTTCAAAAATTGTAACTCTAAATCCATAAATCCAAAATAAATGATTTATGACTCATTTTAAAGCTTAATAATTCATCTATCATTATACAAATTTTCAGAGCCATTGGGTTTTTAACCCTTCAAAAATTATCATGATTATAGAACACGTTTTCTGGACCATATTTCTAACCATGACTATTATCCTTGATTTTAATCATGTATGTCCAAATCATTATACCGTAGATTCTCTTCATTATCTAAACATACATATATAGTTTTGGTTCATATTTCTAGGATTATACTTCCTTCTTTCCAAAGCAAACTGAAACACATATATATGAACACATTATTCCAAAATTCCTTTTGGCTATTCCTACATATAGCAAATCAAACATTTGATTTTTCCAGAATTTCCATTGATCCTTTGGTTTCTCTTTTTCCATAATCTCTTTCTCAATAATACATGCATGTAACTCTACTTCTAAATTCCAACATGCATGCATGACTAAACCAAAGAATAAGAAAAAGTAGAGAATTTCTTACTCACCTTCGGCTATAGCAATTACAAGATGTTTTCTAGATTTTCCCTTGGTTCAGCAATGAACAAAATCCTCTACGGTCTCTCACTCTCTCTCTCTCTCGAATTCTCTCAACAATAATGAAGACCACAACAGCACCCTTCCTTTGTTTTCTCTCTTCTCAGCTTCCACTCTCTTTAACGTGGCCAATGAATAAAATGGAACTCAAGTGGAGAATGCATATGTAACTGAAGGAAGCAAAAGAAATTGGTTGCAATTAATACATTGAAATTGATGGAAAAGTAACTGTTATCTCTAAAAAAATGAAACACTTGCTGGCTGTATAGTGGATATATTAAAAACTGAAGCTCTTCTCTCTCTTATCTCAACAATGAATGGCCAAATATGTACATGAGTTGAAAAGTTGACTGAAATGCTTCTCTTCCTTGTTTCACCATGAACAACAATAATAATATATAACCAATTGCTTCTCATCTTCTCTCTCCGTGGAAACATTCAACTTTGATGGCTATTACATACATTTACCCATTAGTCCAAAGTATTAATCTTGACTCCATAAAACAGAATAATCCAATGGATAAAATGGTTAGCCACATACACACATTTATATATATATATATATGTAATAACCAAAACAATATTCTCTCTTTTATCTCCGTGTAATATGAGATAATTAAATGGCTATACACATATTTTTTTTTAACCGAAATTGCATTTAAACACTTGGGGCCATTATCTTTACTTGATTCATATGGAAAAATAGAGAAAATTAAATGACCAATTACAAGTCATGTGTTCCACTATTTCTCTTAAATTTTCCCTCAATAATTCTTATATGCATATAATCATATAAATCTTTAGTTAATCTCCATAAATTACCCCAAAAATGCACATAAAATAATAAGATTTTTAATCTTATTATAACTTAAAGAGTTTCCCTTAATTGAGATATTACAATAAATGTAGAAAAACATGGGAGGTAAATGAGTAATTTTATCCCTCATATACTAAAACACATGGCTAAAGGAGAAGATTGCAGCCACACAATTCCATGCATTCGGCTTCCCCTATTAACAATCATCCACTTAATCCATTCAGCTATTTTATTTTTGTTTTCACGGAGAAAGGAAATAGAGTGCTTTGGTCAACACATATATATCCCCAGCCAATTCATTTCAATTTCCACGGGTATTGTGCGTGAATCGTAGCTGCCCATCTTTGTTCATTTTACTTTCTTTTCCACGTGTGTAAGCAATAGGCGTACAGCTGGGTTTCTCATGCATATATTTCAGTCAACATAAATATATATACATTCAACCATTTCCTTTTTATTTTCAACCGAGGAGAGGAATAAAAGAGTATTTGGTCACTCTTTTAATATCCACTCTGCCCAGCCACTTAAACCATTCGACTATATATCCATTAACCCATTCCATTCGGCCATTCATATCTTTCCGCGAAAAAAGAAAGAGAGCAAGTCATGTGAGAGTGAGCTGAGAGAGAAGCTGAGGGCAAACCGTGAGAGGAGTTATGCATTTTACTCAACCATTTCATTAACTTCCTTTGGTCTAGAGGTAGAGAACAGAGCACGAGCTTCATCTTTCCTTCATTTCGTTGAAGCAAAGGAGAGAGAGAGGAAGTGAGAGGGAGTCTTGCTTCTGCGATTTCCATTTTGAAATTACAGACAGAGAGAAACTAAGAAAGCGTGGGGTTTTGCGACAGAGAAAAGTGAGAGAGATTGAGAGCTTCAGTTCTGCAAATATACTCTCTTCCTCACCCCATTCCCATTCGGTCCAGATTTTACTCTCTCATTCTTCACCCATTTTCACTTTGGGTAAGAATCAGAGGCAAATCGCTGCACCAAAGGAAAGAGAAACCAATCGGAGAAGAGGATCATTGTATGCAACCACTAATTTAGACTAAGGTTAGCCTCCTGATTATGTTTTCGGTTGGCCTCTGTCTTAGGTTGCCAGAGTTGATGGGTTCTAATTTATGAAAATGCTAAATTTTGGTTGCATGCAGTTTAACCACTATGGGTAATAGAATCGAGTTTGTGTAGGATTGAAAACTGAGAAATAATGTCTGAAACCGGCGATGTATGTTTGAACCGAGAATGTGGAAATAGTAATCAAGAATGTTTGAACCAAACCTCTGGAATTTCATAAGCTATTTCAGTTTTGTGATGAGCTAACAAACATAATGCATGTGTTTATTTTAGTTATGAAATCTCATGCCAAATCAGAGGATATATATAAACATGCGCGCTGAGCTTTGTTGGAAAAAGGAAACAAGGGCAATGTAAATATATATGTGATGAGTTAGGGAAATATGAATACATATGTGTATATGTCATAAATGGGTGCAATCTTGAAGATTGTATTTTCGGTTCAATGGAGCTTTCATTTTTGTGTAAGAATTTAACAGGGTAAATGAGCTCCATTAACCCTGAAATTTGGCAGTAAGTTAAAGGACTTAATAGGCTTTAAAACAAGTCCTAATTTGTGCAATTTGAAATTGTAAATTGGGAGATATGAGTTTTGGAAGTTGAGATAAAATTCTGCAAGTAAAATCCTGACTGCCGAAAAGTAATATGTCAAAAACAAGGGCAAATGACCTTGGATTCCTGTGAAAGTTTATGAGGAATTAGTAAATATATAGATTTTTAAAATAAGCTTGAAACCAGGTCATTTGGAGTTTTGTAGACCGAGTTATTAATTTTATAAGTCAGTAAGAAGCTGTCAGGATAAATTCTGACTCGTGATTTTCATAAGATATTTTCATAGAGCAAACCATTTTCGTTATTATGAAATTTGATGAGCTAATAGTAGACATCCTAGGCTTTAAAATGAGTCCAAGAACGTACTAAATGGATGTCTACAACAAGAGTTATGATTTTTGGAAGTTAGAGCTCTGAATCAGGGAAAAGTCTAAGAGGATAGAATTAAAACATATTTTCGGAGCCTATTTGCATAATGTGGTTCAATAATTTATTTTTCCTGTAAAGGAGAATTATTAAGGGTTAATTAGAGTCAAGAACCATATTATTTGGATCTCCCCGACTTATGTTATGAATTTTCTAAGTTCAGTGTAAATTGGGGTAGATTCTATTGATAATTAAAGGGATTATTTAATGACAACCAACAATAGGAAATAAAAATACAAGGTTTATGAGTGGATCAAGAATAACATAAATGTACTTATGTTATTAAGATTAAAATAGACATTGACCACTCTATGTGAAATTATGAAATATAGGGATTGATATTTGCTTGAGCTACAAGAGACAACTAGTAGAGAAGGTGATTGGTGAAGGTATAATAGAAGGAAAGCACGCCAGGTAGTAACTATGTCTTTCATTTGTTATAAAATACACTTCATGTCTTTGTATTTATCATGAATTATCTAGTATGTTATGTGCAGGGTGGTCGCCTGAGGCTTAGTACTAGGGTGGACGCTCATACCAATGGATTGTTGTATGGTGCTGACTAGTTGCTGAGGCTATGTGTGAGGGTGGATGCTCATGCAATGTCTTACTGTGTGCAGGCGCGAGTGGATTTCCTAAGTGGTATCACTCGTTGCTTAAGACTTACCTAGCGCTATGGTGATGTGTGAACTGTGTGTTTTGCATCGAATGTTATTGTGATAATTGTTATATGATGACTGTTTGATATGTTGTGTGATGTTGAATCTTTATGAATGACATTATAGTTACTACTGAGATTCTCACGAATCTCACCCTTTTTTATAAAACAATTTACAGTTCAGGGAGGTAGCTTGGAAGGCAAAGGAAGTAATATTGCAGGTAAGCAAGAAGGCAGTAAAGTTGGTGTAGTTAGCAAAGTTGGTTGTTTGTATATCAATTCTCTGGTATACTATATTTTGATTTTCCTTGTAAGGCTTTGGTTTGTATAAAGTAACAGCGATAGTTATATTTGTAAAGAGTAGTTAATTTGTAATTTCCTCGCCAAGGATGAATAGCAATGCCCAGGTACCACAGGTAAATGCCATCCTTATTAATGGCCAGTTAATGGTAGTAACTATATACATAATGGAGTTAGTTTGGTAATTATTGGGTATAATCCATATTGTAGTTATGGTCATGTATGAAAAGGTCCATAACTTATTCTGGCATACTTATTGCTCTGTTGTTTGCATACTTTGTTTCTCTGTTTGACTTGCCTGCTTGTTATTTCTTTGAATATGTTAAGTGGTAGACTTAGTACTCCTCAACTCAGTTCGAAGGTCCAAGGTAGCCAAAAAGGGAACATGGCTTGAGATAGTAGCTAGGGTCATAGAGGATCTTGAAGAGGCTTGCAGTTGAGCGCAGTTAGCTCTTTAAGGTTGGTCTTCCAATGAGCGTAGTTAGCTCCCCAATGAGGGTCTATAGTTGAGTGCAATTAGCTCCCAGGATCATTTTTTTGGGACCTGGTTGCAGTTAGACTTGATCGAGCCTAGGTCGGCTTACAGTAAAGCACAGTTTGCATCAACAGTCGAAGGAGACCAAAGCAAGCCTAAGGAATGTTGATGTGGAGCCTTCCAAAGTACCTCTTTGGAAAGTTAACATCTGGGATGTTATATGATGCATCTGGGATGCACGGACATAGAATGAGTTAGAGGAAGAACATCTCCTTAGATTGATCAATCACTTTATAAAGAAATAGTAACTTTGACTATTCTACAAAACCT
>JBAGKO010011555.1:0-11583 GCA_037177275.1 Acacia concinna | reverse complement strand
AAAATAAGTCCCACAAGACAATTTCAATAATAAAGTAACTTCATAGTATATATCACAAACCAATTGCAAATTTATATGTATTTAAAACCACTCACAGGCATGTTACAAGTATGCACAACAAGAGGAAAGTAGTTACATCTCGCCAAAGCAAAATTGCCAGCTCAATTACAAGTCACAAATTAATCTTATTGATCCTCAAAGTAAAACACTAAATCTCAAAATAATCACCGTCAATGGCAATGGGAATTGCGATCTCACAGCGTATGATCCTTTGTGGCTATGAATTGGGTGTTATATATATATATATATTAATAATCTATTTATATATTTATTTATTTATATTTTAAACTCTCTCTCTCTCTTCTTTGTAATTTTTATTCTTAATCTTATAAATCATATTAGGAATTGTAAAAAAATCAGAACAAATCCCATCATTTCTTCCCTTTATTATGTCCCTAATTTCTAGGATCTTGATTAAGTATTCTAGTTTAGGGAGATCTCCATTTAATCTGTTATAATTTCTATGATATTTTCCATAATTGTAATCCCTACCATCTCTCCCCTCATTACTCTCCTTTAGCCTATATAATGTATCTTCTTCATTAGAATAATATATCAAAATGCATAGAACTCTTTCTTTTCTCAGGAATAAATCTTTTTATTTATTTAATTCATTAAGAATTGGGATGTTACAACATCAGAATGTTTACATTCAAGAATGCATCTCACAACAGTTCCAACAACATTGACATTCCCTTATTAGTGATTCCACACATGCACTTTATGTGATCAAATTTCATCAAAAATGACAATTTTGAGTAATTTTCACAACCAGGATAGTAAGGATGATAAGCTTCTTCCATTAACTGGAAAAAAAATCTCAAGATGCTTCATTCTTTAAGAATATAGGGTCCAAACCTTCTACTTCTTTATTGATGTTGTCGTCATGCAAACCAAACGCATCCCGAAAGACATCATTAACAGGATCGGTGTGTTCTACTCGAACTCCCACTCCCACTTGTGAACTTGCAACAATATCATCATATGACATACCAAGTAAATGTCATCACACAACTTTTGATGTATGACACTTTTTTAACTTGTATTTTGGCCACAGACACACAATCTTACTATTACAACTGGCATTGTCATTGCAAAGACCAAGAAATTATTTGACCCTAACATATACGTTTGAGTATTGCGTGGAAACTTTATCTATGATTTATCCATAGTTGAATATCAATAGGTTGTCTTGACAAATGTTGAGTCAACTCAAAGTGAACTCAGAAAATAAATATTTTGAATCACAATGTTTAGCAGTTTGTAGCGATTTATATAGCAATAAACCGCTACAAATTTGCATCCTTGGTGGATCAAACACATTTCAATCATAACGTCTTGTATTTTGTAGCAGTTTTTATAAATGAACCACTGCAAATTATCGTCTGTTGGCAGGATTAGACAAATTTGAACAACAACATCTTGTACTTTGTAGCAGTTTTATTCAAAAAATTGCTACAAAGATACTTATTTGTAGTGGTTAATGGGGCATAATGATTATAAATTTGTAGCGGTTTATAGTAAAGAACTGCTACAAATATTTCCACTTTAATTATTTTTTTACAACAAGTAAATATATCAACTAAATGATTATATATGTGAAAATATTTCCACTTCAATTATTTTTTTTACGAGTAAATATATCAACTAAATGATTATACATGTAAAAATTGTTTCACTTTAATTATTTTTTACAATAAGTAAATATATCAACTAAATGATTATACATGCAAAAATATAAATGTCAACATAAATGTCCTAATCAAACATCTCTAAAAAAGATCTAACTAAGGGGCGGATCATTATGGGGACTGGGGGGCTGCTAAGGATCGAGAGGACTTGAATCAGCAATGTCTAGATTAGCATCCTCATCGTTTGGGGCAGGGTACGTGCTACCTGACTTGCAGGAGTAGACAATTATAGCATGATCTTAGGGATCAAGGGGACCTCAGGGAGTACTTCACCAGGCACCTTTTTCAACAAGGCGTTCACGATGTCCCTCAACTAAGTATATAGTGCATACTTGGCGTCGACCTCAACCTGAATCTTCTGGTACACCTTAGCCTCAACCTGTGATGCTATCTCCTCAATGGACATGTCAGTCACCCTCTTCTTCCTATTGGACCCAACTCAAGAGGTCTTAGTCTCTCCGCTCCTCTTATATATCCTACTGGCTCGGGCGCCTAATCCATGCCATTACACTATTCAGAATGCTCGATAAGGCCCACAGCAACTTTTAGGGGCATTATAGGATCCAAGGTTGATCCTTGCGACTTTGTCGGCTGGGACTCAAATACCTCCCCCACATCCTGATGCATTTGCCCCTATATGTACATCAAAATGTGATTGTTAAACAAGTAAAATACTTTGAATAATTGTTGAAATGTGTGTATATTTGTAACTTATAATAGCCTCATCTGCCTATTGAGAGGTCGAGTATCGTCCTAATACTTATGGGTGCATTCGAACAACTCCCTATAATGGGTTTGTTGGTTCTCCTAGTTCGCCTTCTTCTCCTAAAAAAATTTGAAACAAAGTAATATTATTATTCATTTATACAAATAAAACACATATCTTTTATTAAGTTTAAATTAAATACCAGTTCGTTGTAGGTCACAACAAATGTCTTGGATCCTATGGTGTGGTGGATCATCTGTTACTCTCGACACCTGGTGTTCTTGGCAAAAATTTCCTGCACAAGAACATTATTATTTTATTGATAATTAAATATTAAATAATTCATTACTTGTTAAAAAATAAATAACAAATGTTAAATATTTACCTGGCCATGCTAGTTCCTCCTGTATTGGACAATTCTCGCCTACTTACTAGGTTGTACTCTGTTAGGCATGGCCTGCAATAGCTGATCTATCGGCATCATCCCATCTGTATCGACCAAATGGTAAAGATGATTTCTCCTCGTCCTCCACACCACTTCCATCTTTAGAAAGGTGTATCACCGCCTATCATTCCCCATGAACAACATATCTGTATAATATAACAAGTAAAAGCATGTTAACATTTTATAATTAAAATACTTTGAAGTAAAGACGTATTAATATTTTCATAATTAAAAAATAGTTACTTGCACTGCTTGCTTGAACGCCCTCTCCTTGTTTGCCAAGGGCACCTTCTTCCACATCTGAGCGTCTGGAGGGAACCACATCTAGTTCCCAGCTAGCACATTGAGGTAGCAGTTGAACAAATGATCACCACTTTCAATAGGCTGGTTTATGGCTTCATTTTATGGGACAATGACACGTAACCCTGGTTGGAGCTTATTAAGCCTCGCTACTTCTAGGTTCTTAGAGGTGATGTGCTCGTGGTCATCTACACAAATTATTACACGTTTTCATTAAATAATTTAAAAATAACTTCTAACATGAAAAAATTATAAAACAATTTGATTTACCTATAATATGCACATCAAATCTCGCCTATCATGAAGAGGATGACTGTTGGGTTTGATCCTTCTCTACCTCACCCTCCACCTTTGCATCCTACTCCTCCAAAAATTCCTCTATGTCACTCTAGGTAGGCATATGTGTGTGTGTGTGTCCTCCCTGTAGTTCTCCATACTGCTATCAAGAGCATATGAGCTCTATTGATGTATAGGCTCGAGCTCTTCCAAGGACGCAAAAAATGAATACTTTTCCCCGTAAACCACCTGTGGAATTACCTATTCCTGTGGGACCCAGGGCACCGTATGCTCCTGTGGTCGCCCTGTGGGTTGTTCTCCCCTACTATTCTCCCCCTATAGTTGGGTCTAGGTTGCTCTACCTCCTTCCCTTATCCCTCCCAGAAGACATAATCATATAAAATATAAATTATTTTTAATTAAATATGTAATATGAACAAAATATATATACAGTAAATTTATTATAGCGACTCAAATATACTAACCTCAAGTAAAGAAAATTGTATAAATGAAAGCGGATGAATACAAGCTTCATGGAGAGAAAGTGATGTAATAACGATTTAGTCTAAGTAAACAAATTAGAGGGAGCTGGGTATATATAGTGTGCAAATTTGTAGCAATTTTATGAAACTGCTACAAATATGTGTCCACTTGTAGTGGTATTTACTAATAAACCGCTACAGGCTAGCGACCTCTCGTTGCTTGTGGCAGTTTTAGAACATATAATCGCTATAAATAAAACAAACTTTTAAGAATCCCAAACATTGTAAATATTGTAGCAATTTTAAATGTCAAAAATATTGTAGCGGTTTTATAAAACGGCTACAAATAATAAGCTGCAAATTTGGCTTTAGCTTAGCGCCAACTTTTGATGTGTTTGCTAATTGCGACAAAGGTGGTGCCAGCTTCGCACCATGTGGCACTAACATTTATTGCAATTTTTTTGTATAAACCGCTACAAAGTTATTATTTGTAGCAGTTTTGTTTATTAACTACTACAAATGCCAAAAACTTTGTAGCAATTGTGTTTAACTGCAACACCTAAACTACTATAAGTGCTTTTTTTTCTTATAGTGGCAAGCCTTTTTTTAATTTTCTTTACGATATGATTAGCCAATGCCTAATAGATGAAGACTTTTATGATGATCTGTATTAATGAATTAATTAATGGGTTAAAGGGCATTTTTGTTGTAGAATTTTTCACCCATGGGCAATTTTGCCCTGTAAGTTTTTTAGGGGGCAATTTTGCCTTGAAAGTTTCAAAATAGGAAAAATTTTGCCCTAATCACGAACTCCATTAATTTTGACTATTAGTTGGCCAAATATATTGAGTTGTCAGTCCACGTGTTATCCAAGTCACTTATGTTAAAATGCAAATTTGCCCAAGAAGTCCATATATCATCTACAATTTTTTTGTGACGTTAGATTTAAGACTTCTGGGGTAAATTGCACCTTAAAAAAACATGGATGACATGTGGACTATCAGCTCGGTATATTTAATCAACTAACGGTCAAAATTAATAGAGTTAACAGTTAGGGAAAATTTGTTCGTTTTTTAAAACTTTCAGGGCAAAATTCCCTAAAAAAAATTTAGGGCAAGCTTGCTCCTCACTATAAAAAAATGGCACTTTTGTAGCAGTTTATTCATAGCGGTAAATAAAATTGCTACAAGTTGCAATATTTGTAGTGGTTTTTGGAAAACCACTTCAAATTTGCAACACTTAAGCTGGGAGGGTTGTGTGGTCGACATTTATAGCAGTTTACAGTTAATAATTGCTACAAATTTACACATGAAGTTGGCGTCATGTGGCGCGAAGTTGGTGCGATATTTATTGCGGTTAATTTATAGCGGTTTTGATGAACCTAACCACTACAAATGTTCAGTAAGTACATTTTGTATCGATTGTTAACAAAAAACCGCTACAAAATGTGAATGGTCGCACATATATAGCGGTTTTTTAGAATCGCTACAAAGTTTGCGCGAAAGCTAAGGATGACTTTGCTATTTGTAGTGGTTTACTTTAAAACAGCTACAATGCCCCCCTCCTTTGTTCGTTTTGACAATTTCTTATTCTGAGAGCGACTTTTAAAGATTTTCTACAGTTCTGAAGCCTTACCCAGATTCAGTTACAGTTCTAACGTTTAGGTTAGTTTTGTTGTTTCATTTCTTTACTTTATTTTCTATTTATATTTATTTATTTATAAGTTTATTTTTTATTTTAATTTATTTTAATTTTTATATGATATTTTAATTTTTTATTTTGTTATAATTATATTTTTATTTCATTTGTTTAGTTTGTATTGTATTTGAATTTATTATATATATATATATATTATTTCTTTTTTTTTAATTTTTGTTATAGTTATAGTTTTATTTTATTTATTTATAATTAATTTTTTTATCTTGTATTTTATTTTTTGTTATGTTTTATTTATTTTTGTTATAATTATATTTTTATTTCATTTGTTTAGTTTGCATTCTATTTCTATTTATTTCTTCTTATTTTTTATTTCATTTCTGGTTTTTATCTATTGTTTTTTTAATTTTTGTTATAATTATATTTTTATTTCATTTCATTATAATTTAATTTGTTATATTATATTCCATTTTTTATATGCTATGTGTTTTTAATTTTTGTTATAATTGTAGTATTATTTAATTTCATTATAATTTAATTTGTAAAATTGTAGTTAATTTTTTATTTACCATTTTTTTTAATTTTTTTTATAGGTATAATTTTATTTCATTTATTTGCAATTTAATTTTTGGTAGATCACTATTTCATTTTTTATTTGTTTTTTTAAAATTTTTGATATAATTATAATTGTATTTTATTTCTATAGTTTGTATTCTATTTATAGATATTTGGTTATAAATTTTTATACAGTTTATTTCATTTTTGTTTTTTATTTGTTATTTTTTTATAATTTTATTTTGATTTCATTTTAGGCATCAATATGTCTTCATAACGAGATAAAGTGAAGCAGCTGGTGGAAGAGAGACCTAGACGACCCCTGAGGGGCAGGAGTAGTCGAGGGAGACAACATCCTAGACCTACTATGCCTCCACCTAAGCCAACAGAGCAGGCCTCCACACCAGTGCTTCCAGAGACGACCACCTTGCACACGACTAGACAAGTGCAATAGCAAACAGGTGTGGAGGTTCCAAATATTAGCGTCGACGACTACGACAGGAAGGAGGAGGTGGTATTCCTCAATATGCCTCTTATGAGAGAGATGGAGTACTTCTTGGACCAGGAAGAGGAGAAGGACTAGAATCACCCTCGACTATCGTCTTTGTAACAAACAGGATTTGAGGTGGATGTTCAAGGAAAAAATGTCAATAGATAATTAATATTGTAATTAATGTGAGATGTAATAAATAATTTCAATATCTTTTGTTTTAATATGTGCAGATGAGTAGGGGAACATCACCAAGAGGAGGCTGAATGTAGCGGGCTTAAATAGTAGCCGCTAGCTACATATAGTAGTCCCGTGGAATGATGCCAAGGACCAGCAGATCAGGAATGGTGACTACCTATTCAATCGCTATCTGAACAAGTTGGGTGGCAATTGGATGCGGTTCCCTCTTAACTATAAGATGTGGAAATATGTCACTAGGATAGTGAAGGTGTATACATTTGAGGAGGCTGTGCAGGTATAAAAAACTTATATTAGTAAAAAAATGTTAAGTATAATCTATATAACAATAAATTTGTAATTTTTTTGCAAACTAAGTTTGTCATTAGGAATGAGAGGTATCAGTACGTGCTATTGAAGATGGGGATGGTGTGGAGGAACAGAAGGAATTGTTTCTACCATGAATGAAAGACGTCGGTACGCACTGCTGAAGATGGGGACGAGGTAAAGGAACATGAGGAATCATCTCTACCATGAGGTTGATATATATGGGACAATGCCCTTGGAGTAGCTAATAGTGGCCATACCTGATAGCGTTTTGCCCTACGAGTAGGCCAAATTTGTACAGTACTGCAGGAGCCTGGAAGGATAGGTAAATTTGTTTTTATTAATTGATGAAGCAAATTTAATATGTTTACATTTTGTAAATTAATTTAAAGTTAATAATGTAAATTTGTTATGCAGGCTGATTCTGAGAGAAACACCAGGGTCCGAGGGCAGTAGACTCTCCATCACACAGCCGGATCGAAGACATTTGCTATGACGTATAGCGAGCTGGTAATTAATTTAAATTTAACTTATTATGTTTAAATTTTGTAAATGAATATTAATTTAAATTATTTTATGTAGGATAAGAAGATAGAGGAGGAGCACCATTAGACTCAATATGGGGAGTTGTTTGAATACACCCATAAGCATCACGACGGAATAGCCACATCTCAGCAAGCTAAGAAAGCGATAGTAAGATTTACATTTTTAAATTGTAATCATTTTGTCTAATTTTTGTGTGTAATAGTTGTCTAACGAAATGTGAGCTGTAGGTGCTGATCCATCAGTTTGCGATAGAGATACTTGAGTCCCAGCCGCTTGAGTCTTAGGGATCTACCGTAGATCCTATTGTACCCCTGAAATTGGGTGTAGGTGAGGTTGAGCACCTTGGACATGATAGGGTATGGGGTTGGGCGAGGCTGACTATGGTCTACAGTAGGAGCGGCGAGTCACAGACATCCAGGCTTAGGACTTCTGGAACAAAGAGGCAAAGCGACTAGTCGATCGATGAGTTGTGGGAGGAGGTTGCCAGCAAGGTGGAGTAGCAGTTTGCCAGCCAAGTTAAGCGCCAAGTTGGGATAGTGGTTAGTTCATTCCAAGTTCAGTTGGATCAGTATTATGCAAATCAAACCCAGTTGCGAGACATAGCCAACACTTTGCTTAGCAGGTTGCTTGAGTCAATGCACAGATCTTGCTGGTCCCTCGATTTGTGTTGTAGACACCGACTAATTCGACACCCATGACGTACAACAGGCAGCACAAGATTGGATTGAGAAGGGTGACGTTGACTCTTCAGCTCGTGATGCTTTGCTGCACGATATTCCATATGATGATCAACTGCCTCGTGTTTAGATAGGATTTTATTTGTTGTGTTTATATTTCATTTTACATTAAATTACTTTTATTTGTGTTTGTGTTTATGCTACATATTGTATATACGATGAGGTCAAAATGTTTTTTTATAGTTTTCATATGAAGTTTAATTTATTAATTGGAGGGGGAAAACAATGCTTGTATAATTAAATATATTAGGTAATATAAAGTTGTTTAATTAAATATATTAAATTGTAGGTAATATAAAGTTGTATAATTTAATACATTAATTTATGTGATATAAAGTTGTATAGTTAAATGTATTAAATTAATATAAAGTTGTAAATTTTAATATAATAATTTAATAATTGTAGCGGTTAAATAACCGCTACCAAAATCTAGAAATATAGCGGTTATTGATGTAAAACTGCTACAAAGTTTCAGCATTGACGGGATGTGAATTTTTGAATTGCCAACGTTCCTAAATTTATAGCTGTTTTAGGGAAAAAACTGTTACAAAATGAGACACATTTGCATTCAAAATTTCAAAATCTCATCAACTTTTTCTTATTTATAGCGGTTTTTAGTGGCCAAAACTGCTACAAAATTAGAAAAAGTTTTCATTCAAAATTAGTAATCCCGCCAACATTTCTCAATTTGTAGCGGTTTTGTTGTACCCAAAACCGCTACAAAGTTTCAAATGTTGAAGGCTTAATAGCATAAACTTTGTACCGATTTTTTACAAGATTGAACATTTAGTAGCGGTTTTGGTACAAAACCCCTACTAATATGTAAATATTTGTAGTGGTTTATGTAGCGGTTGCAAATAAAAAGGTGTTGGATCCCTTTAAATCCTTTTGAACTCAACATTTTAAATACGAACATGCATTTGTAAATCATTTTCTATCGCTACAAGCTATGGATAAGTCATGGATTACATTATCCCGCAATTATCCAAGATATTTGGCCGGCTTAAACAATTTTTTACAATTTGCAACCTTTCACACCAATTGTAATGGCAAGATCTTGTGCCTGTGTCTGAAATGTAAATTTAAGAAGTGGCATACGTCAGAAGTTGTTAGACAACATGTACTTGATAAGCCTTTTCCTCAAGAATATATGTTTTGGGGAACTCATAGTGAAAAGCCCGATATAATCGATAAAGATATTCATGCAAGTTCACAAGCAGGAGTACATGTGCAACATGACGATCCTGTTAATGACGTCATTTGTGATGCGTTTGGGGTATATGATGACAACTTCAATGACAAAGTAGAGGGTGCAGACCCTTTGATCTTTATGAATGAAGCTACTTGAGATTTCTTTAGGCTCATGGAAGAAGCAAATCATCTTTTGTGTCCTGGTTGTGGTAAGTACTCGAAATTGTATTTCCTAACTAAACTGTATCATATCAAGTGCTTGTGTGGAATTACAGATAAGGCAATGTCGATGGTGCTGGAGTTATTACAAGATGCATTTCCCAATGCTAAGATTCCCACGACGTTCTATGAGACAAAAAAGATTATTAATAGATTGAGATTGAACTACCAAAAAATTGATGCATGTCTGAACGATTCTATATTGTATTAGGGAGATCATGCCAACAAAGACATGTGTAAGCGATGTCAAGTATCAAGGTACAAGAATGTTTAGAAGGGAAAAAGGAAAAAGAAGAAGCTTGCAAAGATTCTCAGATACTTCCTTGTGAAGCCTCATTTGTAAAGGTTATTTACATCGTCTAAAACAGTTGAGCGCATGAGGTGACATTGTGTTGAATAGAATGAAGACGAGAAGTTAAGACATCCATAAGACATGAAAGCTTAGAAGTCATTCGATTTAGATTTTCATGATTTCGCTGCTGACCCTAGAAATGTTTGGCTAGCTTTAGCTACTAACAGATTCAATCCATTTGAGAATCTTAGCATAAGTTACAGTATTTTCCGATTGTATTAGTTCCTTATAACTTGCCTTCATGGATGTGTATCAAACAAAGCTCCTTCATTTTGTCCACGATCATTCTAGAGAAAAGGGCTCTGGGTAATAATATAGATGTGTACCTCCAACCTCTCATTCAATAATTGTTGGATCTATAGAAAGAGGGCGTCAAGACATATGATATGTACAATAAGAGCCTGTTCAACTTGCTTGTAGCATTGATGTAGAAGATAAGTGACTTCCCTGGCTGGGAACCCTATCTAGTTTGAATGCTCATATTGGAAAGGCATGCCCAGTTTACAATTTCGACTCTGACATAGTCTGTCTTCCCCACAGTAGAGTAGAAAGTGATGTTTTATGGGTCACAGGAGGTTTCTCGATGATATTCACAAATTTAGATTACAACACAATTATTTCGATGGTAAACAAGAAAAAAAGGGAGCTCCTCTAATTTTATTTAGTGTAGATATTTTGTAGCAGTTACATGATGTTTAGGTCGAGTTTAGAAAACAAAGACGGAGAATCACAAGAGAAAGAGTAAGAAGGCTTCTAAATCAGAACCCCAACAATGGCGAAAGATAAACATATTCAGTCTTCCATATTGGAAAACTAATTTACTTCGCACAGTCTAACTATAATGCATATTGAAAAAAATGTGTGTGATAATGTGCTATACATGGTACTTAATGAACTCAGAAAGTCAAAGAATCATCTGCAGGCAAGGAAAGATTTGTGAGCAATGGCAGTTCGTGAAGACACATGGCCAAATTACAATGACAAATTTCAATTGGCAAAGTTCACCCTTACAAAACCAAACAAGGAATCTTCCTAGTGACTTTGAAGAAAATAAAAGTTCTGGATGGGTATTCAAGTAACATTTTATGTTGTATTGACATGCATTCTCAAAAGATTGCTGGGCTGAAAAGTCATGACTCACATTTTAATGCAACATTTGCTTCCATTGGCATTAAAGAGTACATTGCCTCCGGATGAATGCATTGTTTTGGTTGAGTTGTGCTCTTTCTTTTAAAAATTGTGTTCGAAGGTTTTGATACATGAAGAACTCGATCAACTGCAAAACAAAATTATTCTCACTCTTTGTCATTTGGAGATGATTTTTCCTCCATCCTTTTTCACTGTCATGGTTCACCTGACAGTCCACCTTGTTC
>JBAGKO010011544.1:0-11583 GCA_037177275.1 Acacia concinna | reverse complement strand
AAAAATAACTTTTAGAAAATCTCAACTAAACAAGTTTTACTTTTGCATAAGTAATAATTACAATCTTTATTCTAAACACAAATCAAATTACCCAATCCTACTTTTACCCAATCTTACTTTTACTTAATCTTACTTTTCCAAAAGTACCAATTGCAATATTTAATCCAAACACACCCTTTATCAACTTGCCATTAAGGTTTACACCATCCAGCTTCTCATGGGCTTTCTTGATGGAGGTAATGATGACCGCTACTTTTGTTTTAACGCTATCATTACTTGTTACAGAATTCTCAAAAATCTTAACATTACGTCTTTGCCATAATAGCCAACAAACCATAGCAAAATAATCACTTCACCCTTCATTTTTATTTCTTAGCCTGCTACGTAAATTCACACCTAGCCATCGCTCTAGATTAAGCTGAAAGAAATTCCATCATGCTTGCGGGTCCACTATTTCTAGCCACAATTTCTTGGTTTCAGGATAGTCCCTAAGGACATGAAGAAGAAACTCACCTTCATTGTTGCACACTAAGCATAATTGGTAATTACTAATGCCTCTACGACATCTCTCAGCATTTGTAAGCAACCTATTTTTGAGAGCCAACCACATGAATGTCTTGCAACGAGGCAATGTATTAAGCTTCCAAACTTGCTGCCAAATTATATTCTCACAAGCCTGTTCATTAGCAATAACTTGATAAACTGATTTAACACTAAACTCACCATATCAATCATGTTGCCACCTTACATTATTATTCCTAGGATCCATAATTACTCCTTCCTCAACAAACTTCCATACCTTCTTAATTCCTGTCCAGGTATTCGAGCCAGATTTTTCATATTCAATTCTTGGCAAAAGATCTTCTCCACGTTTATATTTACTCCTGATTACCTTGACCCATAGTTCGTCCTTCTTTTTAACCATATTCCAATCGAGTTTAACCATATAAGCCTGGTTCTAACTACTATTATGCTTGAGCCTAAGGCCACTATTCTTCTTTGATCTATATACGGTATCCCATACAACCAAATAAGTTTTCCTTTTCTCAGGAGTAAAGCCCCATAAAAAGCCTCTATTTTGCTTCTCTATATCTTCACAAGTACCACCGGGAAGTAAAGCAGTTTGCATAGTATAACCTAGAATCGCTGAAGTCACCGTTGCTACAAGAGTTAAATGCCCTGTTAAAAATAAGGAGTTTGCTTTCCAGTTTGTAAGACTCTCATTTACCTTATCTACTATTGCCTGGTAACTTTGCTTCGTCACTCTCTCATGGTGAAAGGGTACTCAAAGGTATTTGCCCAAGTCCTCTGTAACATGAAATCCCAATTGCATAGCTCCATCCTTCTATTATTATGTACATTTTTGAAAAAGAAGACACGGGTTTTATTTGCATTAACTTTCAACCCAGACGCCTCACAGAACAAATCAAGGCATCTTTTCACTTTTAATGCTTGATGCACTGAAGCTTCAACAAACAAGATAATATCATCAGCGAAAAAATAAATGAGAGATAGGAGGGCCGTTCTTACAAAGTTTTATCGATTTCCAATTACCACCTTCAATTTTCTCAGTGATCAAGTGTGTCAGCTTCTCCATGCATAGAACAAACAAATATGGTGACAAAGGATCACCTTGCCGTAGTCCCCTTGATAGAACAAAATTACCCACTTTCCCCCCATTCCATAATAGCAGCATATTTAGGTAGTGACACAAGAAGAGATAATATCAATTAAAGAGGAACTTGGATTTAGTTCACTTAAGGAACTCACAAAGAACAACCAATTCACTCGATCATAAGCTTTTTTCATATCGATTTTAATTGCCATAAATCCACGCTTTCCTTGCATATTTCTCATGGAATGGATAACTGCTTGAGCAACAATAATTTTATTCGAGCTGTGTTGACCCTGCAAAAAATTACACTTATGAGGGCTAACCACACGTGGTAACATTGGTTTCAGCCTGTTAGCAAGAATTTTAGTAATAATTTTAAAACTCACATTGCACAAACTGATAGGTCTAAAATTCTACAAAACTTTTGGCTGGTCTTTTTTAGGAATCAGTATAATCAAAGTACCATTAAGTCCCTTAATATATCTCTACCCATATACTCTAAATCATCATATTTAATATACGGGTTTCCAATATTACATAATAAATTTGGCCGTGCCTGTTGTTCTTCTATAAATAATTTTGAGAAGAAATCCTCCATCATATCTTTAATTTGTGTATAATCATATACCTATTCATTGTCATCTCCTCGGATAGCTCCAATGAAATTGCTCTTCCTTCTACCATTAGCACGAGAATGGAAGTAACAAGTATTCTTATCCCCATTAATTGTCTAATCACTTTTAGCTTTCTGGGCCCATAATAAAGACTTCTGTGATAAAACTTCCTCTAGCTCCTTTCGTAAAGTCCTTTGCAAATCCTCAAGCTCTGGAGTTAAACCAAACGAGCCTTGGCCTTCGAGATACCATGAAGTCTTCTTAAAATCTTACGTTTTCTAGTCACCGTAAGCCCAAAGGTATTCAAATATTCTTCTTAACCCCAATAACTCATTTGGGACATTAATTATCATCAATTTCATTTAATTGTACAAAATCCCCAATTTAAGGTTTATGATTTCAAGTATAAAATTGCCAAATTATAAATATTCACTTGATTAGACAATATAAACCTATTAAGACTTTAATAATACCTCCATCAATCTAAATAAATTACTTTACCCAACATTAATAGGTGAAAACACTATATATGGAATTATTTATGAATTGATTTTATATAAAAAAATAATTATAAAATCTTATGAAAACCAAATAATAAAACTAAAACGATTAAAATTGACTATTAAACATAATCTACAATTCTATGGAAATTTTATTGACAAAACTCAAAACTTGTCTAAAATCCTAACTCTAAAATATTCTTCAACCAATATGAAATTACTACTAAATGAAAGAAAAATTTATTTAGAATAGTTTTCATGGAGAAAATTGTGATTAGAAGTGTTTTGGAGCATCAAAATAATCTACAAAGTTTAAACTCTAACCTGAAAAGTTGTTCACCGTTATGCTTCTATGACAGCCTCCCACTTCCCATATACTCCCTCCGGTCTTAATTATAAGAGTTAATTGATTTTTTTTGGCGAATTTTAAAAAATTTAATTACATTACTTAATTATATCATATGTTGTGTTATATTATATTATATTAGTTAATAAGTCAAACAATATAGTTTGAAAAAAATAATAAATTTTAATGTCTTAAAGTGATATAATTAGCTTTCTTAGAATTCTCTAAAAAAAAGTTAAATGGCTCTTATAATTAGAACCGGAGAGAGTACATCCACTTTTGTGAAAGTGAGGGGTTGGGGTATATATTAAGGAGAAAGACACAAAAATATAATTAAAATAGATAAAAGACAAATAAGTTTTACAGTTGTTAATTAAGATAATCAAAATATTAATATATTTACTTTCACACTTTAAAAATCTTAACTCTTAACTGTAAAATTTATTTATCTTTTACTTGTTTCAAAAAAAATTTTATATCTTTTTTCTTATATATTACTTCCTGGCCCCTCGTGACAAACTAAAGAGGCTAGCGTACCCTTTAGTTACATATTTTTTTTAAAAAATTTATATATATATATATATAATATTTTTCTTAATTATTTCTTTTTAACTTTCATATATATTTTCTTTCTCTTTTACTTCTCACTTTTTTTACAATAATATTGTTATTATTTTATAATTTTTCTTATTTTTATAAATTATATTTTAAATACCTCTTGTCACAAATAATTCTCCTGTAATTTTAATTAAATTCTTATATAAAAATTAGGATGTTACCATTATTATGTGTTTAGTTTCTCATAGTATTACAAATCGCTAAATAATGATTTTCTTATTACGTAAAATCATCATTTTAGTGTAAATATATGGGCAATACTTTAAATAATGATGAATTACAAAATTAAACCAAGTATGCAACAAGACAATATAAAAAATATAAACGAATTGTATAATAAAATTAGGATAAGATTAACTGCCATAATACACTTTTAGGATATGAAAATTTGATGTAACGTTTTGGGGAAATTGATTAATTGAGCCAAAAAAATAAATTAAACAGCCATTATTGCTTTGAAGTTCAAGAGACAATAATTTAAAATGCTTCAAAATGTATCAAAATTCCTGATAAAATCGTAAATTTTCAATACCTTGATTAAATACATATAAGGTAGTCTATAAAAATGATCGACTGAATAAGAAAATGAAGGAGTGAATTTCTTTTCAATTGAAAGTTAGTAGTATTCAATTAATTAATATAATTTTGTGTGTGTGTGTGTGTGTGGGGTTAGTCAAGAGCATGCAAAAGCATGCCTTCGCCTCTGGGGTTTGGACAAATTGATCAAACAAATACTAAAAATGGCTGAATGTGATGCGGCTGCATAAATATTATTATTAATGGTGAGAAAATAACGTTAATATATGTTATAAAAAAATATTAGCACGTCACTGCCAGAGTGTCTATCAGGCACTTGATGCTTGATGATGTTAAGTGGATCCACTTACCACATTAATTTATCACATAAATATAAGAATTCAAGTTTCTTTTAGGCGAGGCATGTATGAATGAATTAAAAGAAGGGAAAATTAAAATAAATTATTTAAAAGAGAATAATATTTGCTGTACATGACCATCAAAATTGTAACTACTTAGAACCATCAAACATCATAATATAAATTTAAAATGATTAAATTATCCTTGACAAAACTTCCTATATTATATCTTGTATTCATAATTAAAAAAATAAATAAAATTAAAAATAAAATCTCTCATAATTCAAATTCAAATGTGATATGATCATATCTTTTCTTTTATCTCAAATGATATGATTGTATATGTTTCCTTACGTTTTATTTTGTATAAGAGTCCATATTTATATAATAAATATGCTGTCAAATAAGTTGCGCAATTTATATTATCCCTGTCCATATCAATTAAGATCTTTTTTAATGAAAATTAATTAAGCATTTTTTTATAGAAATAAAAGCCAAACTCATTTCATATTTTTCACGATATGATTGATTATTTATGTTTTAAAATTTAATTAACATTAAATATATTTTTAACCCAGATTAATTTTTTATATAATTTATTGGTTTATAAAAATTATAATTTTGAATAAAAATAGAAAAACAATTAATTTTTTAAGTTGTGAAATATGAAAATTGAAAAAATGTTGTTTAATTTAGGAAATATATAATTTTATATTAATTTTAAAAACAGGAAGTGAGAGAGAATATAGGAAGGAATACATAAATTTTAATGAGAATTTCAAATAGAGACCACAGTTGAGAATTAATGTCAAAGTAACTCATAAATAAGTGAATAAATCATATGAACAAGTCATTTTGAATGTTTCATTTGTTCAACCGTTGTTTATTAGCTGCTTTGATAGTAATTCTTAACTGTGGTCCCTATTTAAAATTATCCTTAAATTTTATTAAGGGTATTTTAATATTTTGAATTTTATATTTTTATATTCAGTCATTCTAAATAATTATAATTTTTTTTATCCTTCTCCCTAAATATATTTTTCGTCTTTCATTCTAATTTTCTTTTAAACGAAAGGTAGACTATGACAGACCCTCTAATCACTGATACGTACTTTATTATTAATTAATCTTATTTTTCTTTCCACTATTTTTATTATATCAGTTTTTTATATATATTAACTACAAAAGTCTTATGACTGAGCAAATCTTTTAATGTCATTGATAGTGATATTTCAGATATGCTCCAGTCCTTTTCTGGTTGTAATTTACATTATGTCAAATCTCTTAAGTACTGAACTAACTATAGCCTTGCAATCATGTCCTATTTTAGTTGCCATTTGTAAGGTTTTGATTGCACATGCATTTGATATTTATTTTATGAAATTGTTCGTTACCAAAAAAAAAAAAAACGTGCAAAAGTGTTATGAATGGTTGAGATGCATATTTTCTTATTGTCTTTTTTTTTTTAATCTTAACTTTTAGATTATGAGAGAGAAATAAGAAAGAAAGATTATTTATTTTGTGATCTAAAAATTGATATGGAATTATAAAAAAAAAAAAAAGGGATAACCCAGACTTGAATAATTGGAGTATATTGTTTTTAAGGGGTTTTTTTTTTATTTTTTTTATTTTAAGTACGTGGTAACGAGTTGAAACATGGAGGTAACCTTTACTTTACACTATCTCTCAGTCCTTTGACTCTTTGTTCGACGTTGCGCTCTTCACTTTGCCTATCCCCTTGTTCTTAGCCACTCCAATTGATTTTAGAAACAATTACTCCCTCCCGTCCTTCATATAAATATAAGATACATTTATAAAGTTGATATTAATTTTAAATATAAGAAATATTTATTAATTTTTTTCCTTATTTACTTCGATGATCTTGATCTCTTGACAATAATCAAGGATGAAAGTGATGAAGGGAATTTAGGAAGATAATTAAAGTGTTTTAAAAAATATATAATATTAAGAACTAGAAAGAATATTATAAATAAGTTTTGTGTTTTTCCTTTTAAATGTAATTTCCTAAAAAATAATCTAAACACCTTTTTTTTATAGGTCTAAACAGATATTTTTACCAAAACTTATTGCAGAGAACAATTTTATCAAGCTATTCCAAAAACATAAAAACAAAAAATACATAAATCAAAGCTAACACAACTTATATCTTATAATTTGAACCAAAGAAAATATCAAATGATTGAAATTGATTGGCATGTAAGGTGATGTACTCCCTCGATTTCAAATATAAGAAGTTGGTAACTAATCTAAAGTGTTAAGAAAACTTAATGAAGTCATTTAATTGTCTTAAATTGATCCAAAAAAACCAACTTCACTCTTGTTAAAGAATATAATTTTCAAATATACATTTATTATTGACCATGTCTATCCCTCCATCAAGGATAAAAATAGAAAATAATAATTAATTATTTTGTGAACGTCTTATATTATAGAGTAAAGTTTCTTTTTAGAAGATTTATTATTATTATTATTATTATTGCCCACAAAATATTTATTATATTTTGATCCAAGGAGTACTAAATTAGCAGTTTAAAACAAATTTATCTTAAAAACTAAAATAACACCATCATAAGAAGCGGTCAAAAGAGGCAATTCCTATGTCCAAGTGATGCATTTAATACTTCTTTTGGTTATAATAATTATAAGGTCCATTTTATAATATACAAAGAAGGTCTTATGATTAAAATCGGAGGGAATACTTTTTAAGTAAATATTCTGAAAATTTAAACGTAAATATTTAAAGTAGGAATTAGGAAAGACATCCCGTACGTTAGTGACTTGGGCAAACAACAAACAAACAAAAGAGTCTTAACATGTAGTACTCCGTATAATCTAATTTCGGGCTGACTGGACCTGATCCATCTTTATATTTTGTCAAGACTGGGCCTAGCGTTTCTGTTTTTTTATACAGTGGACCTAGAGTTTTTTTTTTTTCCTGATTGGAATAAAACTATTCATGTGGATCGTCAAATCGTAGAAATCACAAGGCCTTGTAATTGGATTGAACTAATTAAATAATGCAATTTCCACTGAAAATAATGTAGGCGGTCTTGTTTTTCAGCAGATTAAACCCATTTGGATGCAGTTTTTGAAAATGTTTTTTAGTGCAGAAGGACTTTTTTCAGAATGCCTTTTGAAAAGTGTGTTTTTTGAAAATGTTGGTTTTAAAAAAAATGAGTATTTAGATAAATGTTATCAGAAGGGTTTTTTTTTTAAAAGTGAAATGACAAAAAGGGCATTTGCTTTTATAATAATTACATGTAAGGGTTGTGATGAGATATAAATTAGTTTAACATTAAAATTTTATAATAAATAAAAAAATGTGTATAAATTGACTAAAATAAATAAAATATTAAATTTATATACATTAAACTTTATATAAGTAATTTTATCTTTGGACATGGGTAAAATATATTATATTTTGAAAAAAAGAATGTAATTTTATATAAAACATGTAAAAAGTTTTACACAACAATATAATTGAAAATATAAAAAACGATAAATGAAAAACAAAAAAAAAAAGGAGTATGAAATAAGTTCATTTGTGCAAGAAAAATAATAATATTAAATTATTAATAAGCTCATTGGTGAGCATGTGTGATTGACGTATGGGGTTTAGCCTGCAAACAATAAAATGAAAGTAATGTGCGTGTTTGTTATACCAATTATTTTAGCGATTGATTCGATGGCACGCAATCCAATGTACGATTGCTGTAGAAACAAAAGTATGTATGTTTGGCAGCACGTTAGAGTCTATTGGTACTTCTTAGTCAATAGTATGTTTACGTATAAGTATCATTTTCCTTACTTTTGATCCGATTGAAGGCAATCATTTGAGTTGTTTTTTTTAAAAAAAAAATTATGTCAATTTTTATTCTATTTGATCTTAATTATAAGATCTAACTAATTTTTTTTAGAGAGATTAAGGAAGCTAAAAGAGTCAATTAGGTTTTATAATTGAGACAGAAGGTAGTATAAATATTACACTATATTTATATGTAAATAAGACTCCCTCCAGTCTTAATTATAAGACTCAGTTATTTTTTTTAAAGATTAAGGAAGTCAAAAGAGTTAACTAGGTCTTATAATTAAGGCAGAAGGTAGTATAAATATTAGACTATATTTATATATAAATAAGACTCCCTCCAATATTAATTATAAGATCCAATTTGTTTTTTTAAAAGATTAAGAAAGTCAAAAAAGTCAACTAGGTCTTATAATTAAAATAAAAGATAGTATAAATATTACACTATATTTATATATGAATAAGATTCTCTCCAGTCTTAATTATAAGACCCAGTTGTTTTTCTTTTTGAAAGATTAAGTTACTTTTACAAAATTTCAACCAAACAAGTTTTAATTTTACATAAGTAACTTATAAGTAACTTATGCAATCTTTATTCCAAACACAAATCAAATTACCCAATTTTACTTTTACCTAATATTACTTTTACTTAATTTTACTTTTCCAAAAGTACCAATTGCAATCATTAATCCAAACACACCCATTATGACTTTCACCTCACTTCTCACGGCACCCGAAAAAATTTTCACCAGTCAACAATTTCAAAGCACTAAATGAAGGAGAGAGAGAGGAGCTCGGCCACAGGGCACGAAATGGAAATGAAGGAGAGAGAGACGAGCTCGATCAGAAAAGCAAATCAGAATGGCTTTTCAGAAAGCCACTTTTTTTTGGGCAAAAAGCTAGTTTCATGTCATAAGGGCTTTTTTCAAAATCTCAGTGTTTGGGTAATATTTTCACAAAAGCCCTTTTGAGCTCAAAAGGATTTTTAACAAGCTATCCAAACAAGCACTAAGTATTCCAATGCTTGCTTTTCATCCTATTGAAGGGGTACGATTGAGTTGTTTTTTTAAAAAAAATTCTGTAATTTTTTATCCTATCTAATCTTAATTATAAGATCCAATTAATTTTTTTTAGAGAGAATAAGGAAGCCAAAAGAGTGAACTAGGTCTCCTACTTAAAACAGAAGGTAGTATAATTATCACACTATATTTACATGTAAATAAGACTCCCTCCAGTATTAATTATAAGACTCAGTTGGTTTTTTTTAAAGATTAAAGAAGTCAAAAGAGTCAAATAAGTCTTATAATTAAAACATAAGGTAATATAAATATCACACTATATTTTACATTTAATAAGACTTCCTCCAGTCTTAATTATAAGACCCAGTTGATTTTTTTAGAGAGATTAAGGAAGCTAAAAGAGTCAGTTAAGTCTTATAATTAGGACCAGAGTTAGTATAAATATCATACTATATTTACATGTACTAAGACTCCCTTCATTCCTAATTATAAGACCCAGTTGATTTTCTAAAGAGAGATTAAATAAGCTAAGAGAGTCAAATAGGTCTTATAATTAGAATCGGAGGTAGTATAAATATCACAATATATTTAAATATATATAATTCATGCCTTTTTCAATTATTTCCCATCAAAAGTTACTTTTACAAAATTTCAACCAAACAAGCTTTAATTTTGCATAAGTAACTTATGAGTAACTTCTACAATCTTTATTCCAAACAGAAATCAAATTACTCAATCTTATTTTTTTAAAAGTACCGATTGTAATCTTTAATCCAAACACACCCAATGATGTTTTCAAACGGATCCTTATGACCTTTTTAAGCATAATTGCCAATTGAACTGGGGCCGTTGGATTAAACGCAATTATGGTGATTTGTGATTAATAATTTCTTATTTATTGAATGTTTGGATAACCTTCAAATTATGGTTTCATAAATCATTTTTTGACAAGTTGAGGTAAGATTCTTCTTATATACGTGCCTTGTAAATTATAAAAGCTATTATAAAAAAATTAATTCAAATAGGTACATCAATAATTATTATCATATGTTTATATCATAAATTGAAACTTTAGTTTTGACATTAAAACCTAAATTTTGGCATTAAAACCTAGGTTTTGGAAAGGAAAGTAGGCAAACACTCAATAATTGTCACAAATCTATTACTTGGTAAAAACTTAAGTTTTGGGGTCTAAAAGAGTAAAATTTAGGTTTTAAAAAAACTATTTTTTTTAAGTTCTCTCTCTCCCCCCTCTCTCTCATTCTCTTTATTTTTTTTTCTATGCAATTATTATAAAATCTAATGTCATTTTTGATCATTTGACCATGAAAAAATTATTCTAATAACATTTATCCAAATTAGATGTGGGTGGATCGACACAAGTTTCACTTTATTGCTTGAGTTATTGTGTGATATGCTTTCAGAAGAAAATGTGCTTCCAAATTAGATGTATGAGGCCAAGAAAATACTATCTGCGATGGGAATGGAGTACAAAAAGATACGTGCTTGCCCTAATGACTATGTGTTGTACATAAAAGAATATGAAGGTTTAAGTGAGTGTCCGAAATGTAAAATTTTATGATGCAAAATGAAGAAAAAATGTGGTAGTGGTTGTAAAGAGATTGCTAAAAGACAGCCGTTAAAAGTGTTATGGTATCTTCTAATAATATAATGGTTTAATCGGTTGTTTGCGAATGTATCAGAAAAAGCGAAGGAGTTGATGTGGCATTGTGATCAAAGAATATCTAATGGAAAATATCTTCGGCACTCGGCTAATTCACCACAGTGGAAGAAAATAGATGAAAAGTTCCTTGATTTTGGCAATGAACCAAGAAACCTTAGGCTCAGACTTTGTACATATGGGATCAACCCGTATGGCCATCTTAGTAGGGCTCATAGTGTATGGCTGATTCTCTTGGTTATGTACAACTTGCCTCCCTGGTTGTGTATGAAACACAATTATATGATGCTTTCCATGATGATTTATGGATCGAAACAATTGAGAAATGATATCGATGTCTACTTGACACCTTTAATTGATGACCTAAAGAAATTGTGGGAAGAAGATGTAGATGCATTTGATGCATATACATAAGAGTCTTTTAAGCTTTGTGCAATGATTTTCACCACGATAAACGATTTCCCTACATATGGAAACTTGTTGGGGTAC
>JBAGKO010011524.1:0-11584 GCA_037177275.1 Acacia concinna | reverse complement strand
CCTTTAAATTCAATAGTTTGAAAATTTAGTTCTTAGGAATTTCAATTTGCGCTCCTCGAGAAGAACGATTGGTTGCCTATATACTACATTATTGTGGTGCACTCATTCTGACAGATCGAAACAGGCGACAGTTTCGGTCCGATCAGTAGGTTAGTCTGTCGTCCATGCGCAGCCATCAAGATCATTACATGTGGCAGGTACTCATTTAGCCATATAGTATAGCTTTGTTGGGTGGGTTTTAACTAATCACGATAACTTTTAACTCTTCAAGTAGTACTTCATCGTTAGAAAATGACTAGAGCTTTATATTATGTTCAACTATGACATGCATATTTACAACAATCCCAAGGCTTGCATTGCAACGTCTCTCATTGGTTGGGTCTCTCACATTTATAGCTAAGTAATGAGGGTCTAACCATGTTGGCGGTGCTTTCAGCCATATGTAGAAAACGTACAACTACGTAAGAGCCACACTTCCTTCCCAATTCACCCACGAAGGGTTGCTTGCTCCTTCAAACACAGTGCCAACTCAAAAAATATGGTGAAGAGGAAAACTGGTACAAAGAACCGTTCAACAGGTTTGAACATTAGAAAGTGATTTTACCTTATACATCTTGCTTTGCGTCATTTCTGTGAAAACTCTTTAATCGTATTTTTGGTCATCTCCAAGCCTCCAGGATGCTCATCAAGTGCCCACATGGGTTTTTAAGATGTATTCAAACCTATGTCGCTGATTGTGCCCACGGTGTAAACAAATGCTCTATGCTCTGACCAACTTCATATGTTTACCAACAATATATGTAGTCAACTGTCTACAACTTCTTGGCATAGGAATAAAAGGCGTGTCGTGCTACAAGATGTCTCAAATGTAGTGCAAAACTTGGATACACGCCTTCGAGGTTCTCACATAGATATCATAACATTTTTTTATAGTTTTACGTGTTGAATGTAAGTTTTCCATACCATAATGTTGTAAATATTGCTACCTTATGCTTCATAATGAACACATAACGTCGATACACTCCTAACAGGTAACATACATGACATTGGTCTTAAGCCAATTACAATTAATAGTGAGCGATGGAAGGGACTTGATAGAGCCACGACACAAAACAACCATCTATGTGTAAATGAAGGATATGTGGCTAGATGGGCACAAGTTGTAAGTGGCATACTAGGTGTTTATGGTGATTTTTATTCATTCAGGGTTCTGACAATCAGTCCTAACTCTTATAGTTCACTCTCCATCTCACACTGGCCAAGTGCGAACCAATGCGATTTTTCATCAACATGTAGGACAAAAGCTCAAAGACACATATATCTCTATAGGTATACCTACTCCTTATCATAATTTCAGTGGACTTGCGATACATATAATTTATATCAAACTATACCCATAAAGCCGTGTATCTGTCACATTGTCCCCCATTTTAATGCACGATATATGGGAAATAGATAGTAATGGGCCTTACAATATCACTGCAATGTTGTTAAGTTGTTTAATAGTTAGTGCGCCCAAATTAAGTCCCCAATAGATAATAATGGTTAACGTATCCCCTATTGTATGAGATATTCCTACAGATCTACCCTAAGTGAACACTTATAAGAACATTATATTTGATTATAATGAGACAAAAAATAGTGGAGAGGTAATGTTTGATGATCATCTAGATGTTCCACAGGTAGCATCCAATACTTAAGCGTTTTGTATACATTCATGTAGCACCTGCTCTAACCCCAACACCTTACGATATGCCTCGACCCATGTTTCTTATATTTTAGATGATAACCACGCAAGCTTGACCTAGCATGTGAGCAATAACCATCAAACAGATAATGAAGTACAATCCATAGTGTTAGAATACATTGGTACGCTTGCCACACTTTTTAGCTTTATGTTCCTAGTCATTTCTCATTGTGACATTCATTTTGATCTTTACAATGGCTTCCGTGTTGCATTTATTGACACATCTATTCAAGCAGATGAGGGGGATACACACATGTTTGTAGATATTGTGGGGCAAAGTTTTAGTTCAATGAAAGGGTAAAAAAGGAAAAGTATAAAGATGTTGACATCTTCTCACTGTGCTGCCTAAAAGGCAAATTTCCTTTACCTCCACTTACAAAACCATTGCCATTACTGTAAAAATTATTCCTGTAAAAGGATACACAAGAATCTAAGAACTTTTATGAAAATATTAGACAATATAACAACATGTTCTATTTTACATCTATGGGTGGGAAAATAGACCATCATACAAACAAAGGAGGTGGCACGTACTATTTCACACTAACAGGGATGAATTACCACAGTATCGATAGTATGTTGCTTGAACAAGGTTGTCAACCAGTTTATTCTCAATTGTACATTTGCTAACTCCATCAACAAAGTCACAAACAAAATAATAGCTGTGAGGTACTGAAGATACCCAAAGCATCTCTGTACTACAATTTTATAATCTATTATCCTTCTTTTCCAATATAGGTGACGCTATTTCTTATGGTTTGTGTAGCAAGCACATAAAAGACCACATTATTGATGTAGCAATCGTCGTTGCCTTAAGCAATTTGTTGGATAAGATAAATCCATTCGTGAAGCAGTATAGAAGGGCTGCAGAAATGTTATATAGCACAAGTACTTCACCTATGAAGATGTGTCTGTTAAGTTCATGATACTATGATGGTAGGACATACAATCTACCAACTACATCAGAAGTTGTTGTACTGATTATTAGGGATATTAACCTCACTTCAACGTGAGGGATATAATTGTAGAGACGACTTATGGAAGGCCACAATGGATAAATGAGCTTCACCTATTATACCTACCTCTAAAATACCCTCTTTTATTCCCCCATGGTGATGATGATTATAAGGATGATATTAATGGAAGAGACCCTCACAGTGACCAAAACAAAGAAAAGGGTAAGCGTTCGCGAGTTCTTTAGCTATCGATTGATGGTTAGGGACATCAAACTTTCTATTATGCATAATGCATCACGGTTGCTGTAGTAGTTCATTGTTGATGGCTATACAAAGATAGAATCACAACGATTGTTGTGGATTAGGACACACTAGAAAGACCTAAGGGCTGACTTATACCAAGGCCTTACAGATGCAGTGCTAAGTAGGGAGTGAAACGCATCTTGTACTGGAAGACAAGTAATACTCCCAGCTTCTTTTACAAGATCTGCACGTTACATGATCAAGGTGTATCAAGATGCCATGGCCATATGTAAAGCTGTAGGCTACCCAAATCTTTTCATCACCTTCACATGCAACCTTATGTGGCTTGAGATAACGTGGTATTATGAGAAATGGGGAGTTAAGGCATCTGACTATCCCACCGTGCTATCAAGAATATTTGAGATGAAGCTAAAAGCTCTAATGAAGACGTTAAAACAAAAAAGAATATTTGGTACCATTCATGCAGGTACGAACGTATCTTGATTGAATTGTCGCTCTTTGTTTACATTTTTTTTGCTTAACTTAATTACTAAACTATTGTTTTTTTTTCTGTGTCAGACATGTACACAGTTGAATTCCAAAAAAAGGGACTCCCTCATGCCCACATCCTTGTATTCCTTTACCAGAACTATAAGATAAAAGACCCAAAAGGCATTGATAATACTATAAGTGCGGAGATCCCAAGTAAGGACAACCATCCAACTTTGCACGAGTTGGTTATAAACTTTATTATACACAGACCATATGGACATGTAAAATTGAATGCTTACTATATGAAGGACAAGAGGTATATAAAATATTTTCTTAAGCAGTTTAATGAACAAACCATGGTCGATGACAATGGTTACCCAACATACAAGCATCGGGACAATGGTAGAACTGTTGAATTAAAGGGTGTGCATTTGGACAATCTCTTCGTTGTGCCCTACAATCCAATACTTCTACAAATGTCTCACGTTCATATAAATGTTGAAAAGTGTAACCACTCAATAGCAATCAAATATATTTTCAAGTGCATAGTAAGGGTAACGATAGGGTTGCGATTGGCCTTTTTGAAAATATATCATAATGTGATAGGTCCAAAGTAGCAGATGAGATTCTACAATACTATAATTGCAGGTATGTCTCCTCACGCAAGGCCTCATGGCGTATATTTGGTTCAACATACATCATAGGAACCCCCTGTAGAAAGATTGACCTTTCACCTACCCGATCAACAATACATCGTGTACCTCAACTCATCCAATGTGTCTGATCTGTTGGACAATCCCAGGGTTTGTGAGTCACAATTTTTAACTTAGATGTTGGCTAATAAGGACAATGCTTTTATTACTATACTGACATATGCCGAGTTTCCAAAACACACGTATTCAAAAAGGATACTCGACGTTGGAAGAGGAGGAAGAAAGGCTTTGCAGTTGGCTGTATTATCTAAGAATTTTATTGACAAAAGTACGTGGTCCTATGACATATGAAGACATCAAGACTATGGATGGTTTGGTCTATACCTTATTCAAGGAAGCATGTGTCGCTAAAAGATTGTTAGATGATGACAACGAATACATATGCGCTCTTAAAGAGGATTCTTAGTGGGCATATGGTAAAGCTTTACGTAGATTGTCCATCATTATGTTTTTGTCTGCTTCTATGCAACGTCCTGAGTCTGTGTGGGAGAAGACTTCGTCCTTACTTTATGAAGACTTGATGTATATTCTGAGAGGTGACACTACATGTCCTAGTATGTAGAAGTTAGAACTCTGTTGGAGTATCCCAACACAAAAATTATACTACATGCTAATATGTCACCCGGACTTATTTACAAATATTACATCCTGCCTGCAGATATACAGATCACAGACAACCCGAGGCAGCATGCAACATTATGTGATATTGATGTCATGCTGCGACAGAATGGGAAGAGCCTGACAGATTTCCCTGGCATACAATTTTCACTAAAAAATAGAATGTTGGATGTCACAAACCATCTTATTGCTAAAGAGATCAGATATGACAAGGAAGCACTCAAGGACATGGCTGTCAATCTATTGCTGACATTGAAATTCGACCAATAGACGGTTTACCACAAAGTCATGGCTTCACTTGATGACCCCCAGGGCGGTTTTTTCTTCGTCCACTATTATGGTGGCACTGGGAAAACATTCCATTGGAATGCCTTAACATTAGAGATTAGGTCGAAGGGGCATATCTTGCTGACTGTTGCTTTGAGTGGCATTGCCATTGTACTATTGCCGTAAGCCATGACAACACATTCACATTTTGCAATCTCGCTCCAGATCACTGAGTCATCAATTTGTAACATTGGCCAGAACTCCCTCTTTGCATAGTTGTTGCGTGTAACAAAGCTTATCATTTGGGATAAAGCACCAATGGTGCAAAGCCTATGCATCAAAGCTCTGGATAGGAGTCTGAAAGACATCATGCATTGCAACCAACCTTTTGGAGGGAAGTGCATCTTGATAGGAGGTGATTTCTGACAAATACTACTTGTCATCCCAAATGATAGTCGAGCTACTATTGTTAACGCATGCATAACATCATCTTACCTATGGAATTTTAGCTCAGTGTTCCCCTTTATGCAAAACATAAGGTTACAATCCTGCGCGACAAGTGATAGGAAGGACAAGCTAGAGAAATTCATAAAGTGGATATTAGATGTTAGTGATGGTAATGCCGATAAAGCCAAAGATGGAGCATATGAGATTGATGTCCTCCCTAAGTTGGTCATGCAAGGTGGCTCAGGTCCAATTGCTTCTATTGTTGAAGAAACTTATGCTAATATATTGCAAAACTTGGACGACAATCAATACTTCAATGACAAGCCGATTCTAGCACCAACAATTGACATGGTCAATAAAATAAACAATCGTATGTACATGATGCTACTAGGAGAGGAGCAGGAGTACTTGAGTTGTGATACCATATGCAAGACATGTCAAGATAGTGATTGCTTTGAAGATTTGTACACCATAGAATTTTTAAACACCGTCAAGTGCTCAGGCCTATCAACGTATAGGTTGTACCTAAAGGGGGCACTCCTATTATGCTGCTTCATAATATTGATCAGGCATCTAGATTGTGTAACGGGATGAGGTTGGTCAGACTATCATAGAGGTGATAACATTGAATGGCTGCAACCCAAATCAGAAGGTACTCATCCATAGGATGAACATGAATCTATCTGAGTCTGGATGGCCTTTCAATATGCAGTAGAGGCAATTCCCTGTAGTGCTATCATTTTCCATGACAATAAACAAGAGTCAAGGTCAATCTCTCCACAATGTCGGTTTATATCTATCAAAGCCAATCTTCACCTATGGCCAGCTATAAGTAGCATTGTCTAGGATTTGGAGCATTAACGATCTTAAAATTGTTCTCGACGACCACCTTAGCACGGGATCGAGCGTAAAGAGCACAAGGAACGTTGTTTACAAGGGGGTTTTCAAGAGAATATCACATAATCAAACTTGCCATGCCACAACGTCAATCAATTGAAAGATGAAATGCTCACTTAGGTCCAACAAAAATAGTACTTCTTTTGCCCATTCTTTTACAAATGTATGTATTTGTACTTATTGGCTGCATTGGGTTGTACGACTTTGCTATTCCTTTCCATAGCATATGTTTACCTTAATCACCATGGTACAGCCTGAATAGACCTTGAGTCTTACAACATATATTCCTTGAATATGACATGATTTCCTAAATCTTTAGAGTAACAAAATATGAAGCTTAAACGGTTTGTTTTTCACCTAAATAATTTCCATTACTTATAATTTTTGAAAAATATGCTCACAACCATATACTTCAGCTGCTTAAATCAATGACGCTTCTCAATTAATGTAATAACTCCAACAAATGAACATTTATATCAACTACTACTGCATGATACATGAAGCACAACATTCACTTCTGTTGTATGCCTACGTTTTGTTGCTTCGATTTATTAACCACCTCATAGTAGTGTCGTCCGTGCATCACACGGGAGCACCTGCTCGTTTTCTTTGTAAATGCTCTTATGAAAAATAATTTTGTTGGGTGCCCCCGGAAAAACAGTTTTTTGCTAAATTTACACCTAAGAAAATAATTCGTTGTCATTTTTACACTTAAATTTTTTAAAAATATATTAAAATATTCAGCAAAAGACCTATATTTTAGAAAAAGTTAATAGGAGTTAATGGTGTTGTCATTTTTGCTCTGAAAAAATAATTGGTTGTTATTTTAGCACCTCAAAATAGTTAGTCGGACTGGACGCAATTCTCCCTTTCCTATTCAGTTGGAATTACTAAATGAATAGGAAAGAGAAAATAAGTTAAAAAGTTCACATGAAACTAACAAATTATAAAGAGGTCTATTTAGATTTTAATGTCATTAATTTCAATTGTGAATTGGCAACTCTAGCCTTAAAGGCTCTATTAACAACTACAAACGTCTATTAATAATTATACCAACATTTATTGACAATTATACAGTATCCATTAACTAACAAACTCCTTGTTCTTGTCAACCAGCAATGAGGTTGGCTGGTATAGTGCAAGAATGATACTTTCAAATACAGTAACTCCATGATTTAAAAAATAAATGCGGTTTATATTTTAGACAGATAAGTCGTCATGTATTTCATGTATTGTCTTAATTCTTATAAATTTCATATTGCATATATTATCATGCATAAAATATATGTAAATAGCCTTTTTTATTATTTAATTAGATGACCCCGACGGGACTATGTATATGTAGATAGCTTTGATCTGATACGATAAGTATGCCGCATGTGGATGATGAGAGCTAGTCGCCACAGAGCCAAATTTAATATTACTTCTGCTCTTATTTATAAGACCTTTTTAGAGAATTCTAAGAAAGATAATTACATTACTTAATAATATCATATATTGTATTTTATTAAATTATATAGTAGTTCATAAGTCAAACAACATAATTTGAAAAAAAAAACTACAAATTTTAATGTTTTAAAGTAATGTAATTATTTTTTTTTGAATTTTCTTAATATTCTTTAAAAATGTCTTATAAATAAGAACAAAGGAGTATAAAACATTTAATTTCCTTTCTGAATAGGTATTTTTTTTAATAATTCTTTTAATTTCTGAAAAGTTAAAATTATTTCTTTATTTGTCGTTAACAACAAAAATGATGAATTATTTATTACAGGGCAATTTATTCTAGTCTAATTATAAAGTAACGTGTGTGTATTTAAAATTGTTTTTATATGGGCCCACGGGTTAAAGCCATGAGCATAAAATATTCCCGTAATGATTAAGTAGGCGAATCTCACACCTTGTCCATTTTCGTGTGACTTTTTATAAAATCTAAATATGCAAACGTACAGATTTGTTGAGTTATTTAATGGGAAAATTCCAAAAAAAAAAGAAATAGGAAAAATCTCAATTTAGTATAATGAAATCGAAAAATCTCATATTAATCTTTTTTACTTTTTTTACGTAATTACAAAAATGTCACTGAATTTTTAACAATATGAGTATCTTAATTCACAACAAGAGTATCTCAGTTAACAATATTAGCATAAACAACTCACATCGTAAACACGTAGTACCTAAATGCTTCTGATGTTGTTAATTTAGATACTTGTGTTGTGAATTATGATATTCGTGTTGTTAAAAATTTGGTAACATTTTTGTAATTACGCAAAAAAAGTATAAAAAGACTGATTTGGGATTTCCCTATTTTACTATACTGAATTGGGATTTTCCTATTTCCCTTATTATTTTTTTGAATTTTCCTTATTTAATTCTAAAAAGAATTACTGATATTTTTTTTTTAGAAAAATTACAACTTCAATTGAAAGTTTTATTTATTTTATAATTTTCTTAGGTGTGCACTAATTTGGATTTGAGAGACCCTTTGAAGTGGCAAGCTCTATCATTAAATATTTATCGTTGTTACATTCTCAAGCTAGAACTTGAGATTCTGGTTAAGGATGGAATAGCTTCCTTACCAATTAATCCAAGAGCTTGGTGGTTATTTATTTTCTAATTAAATTAATCGTTGTGTATGTTTTGTCAAAAAAAAAAATTGTTCCTTTTTCAAAAGAAATGTATATTGTCATAAAAGATTCGGTTTTTTTAGTCTACCTAAGTACCTATAGTCTTAAAATTGAAAATCACCATTATTAATATACTTAATTATAGAAAAGAATTAAAAATGTTATTTCTTCCGGTCTTAAATATAAAGTAAAGTTGATTTTTTATAAATATTAAGAAATTTGATTAAATTACTTTGAACTTTAAAGTATTTATATTTATTGTTTTTAGTAAAATATTTTATTTAATTTATAAATAAATATATAATCTATTAGTATGTAATATATGATATGATTTAATAATTTATTTCGCTTCATTAATCTTTTTATAAAAGTAAACTCTATTTTACATTTAGGACAAGAGAGAGTAATATTTAAGCTCTTCTAGGTTTTGCTCACAATTTAGAACACCTCAAGCTTTTCAACACTTAATCTTATGTTTGGATGGAGAGAAAATTTAGGGGGAAAGAAAATTGTGAGAGAAAACTCCCAAAAATGGGAAGTTTTTTTTTAATTATTTATGGAAGTTTTGAAACCTAATATTCATTTTCTCCCCACTTTTCTCTCAATCCAAACACACCATTATAATGTGTTTGGAATAACGGTGAGAAGAGTAACTTATTTGCAATCAGACCCATATAAAATTAAGATTGGGTAAAAGTCAATGTGTATTTAGAATAACAGTGAGAAAAGTAACATATTTGCAATCAGATTTATACAAAAGTAAGATTGGGTAAATATCAAATTGTGTAATATGATTTATGTTTGGATTGATACTAGCATAAGACTTATCTAAAATAAGTTACTTAATTGTATAATACCTTCGATTATAATTATAAGATCGAGTTGACTTTTTAGAGAAGTTAAGAAAGTAAAATAAGTTACTTAAGTATATCATATCTTGTGTTTTATTATATTATATATTAGTTCATAACTAAAACAAAATAGTCTAAAGAAAAACAATAAATTTTAGTGTTTTAAAATAATGTAATTAGCTTTTTTAGAATTCTTTAAAAAAGTTACCTAGGTCTTATAATTTATATTGTAGAGAGTGAGTTGTAATAGAAAAATAAAAAAAATTCAAAAAAGTAAAAAAAAACAGCAATCATTGAAAGAAGCAATTTATTCTTATTTTAAAAAAATAACTTATAGTCCATTGGAAAAAAGTTTAAACAAACATATACTTTTTTTAAAAGATTCCAATGTCTAATATAGGGGGCACAAAAATCCGATTTGAGCCCCAAATCAGTAACACAAATACATATTCAAATTGTGTAATGTGATTTATATTTAAATTGGCAGTAGCATAAGTCATTTGTTTAAAATAAGTTAATTATATCATATTTTCGATCATAATTATAAGACCGAATTGATTTTTTAGAGAAGTTGATGAAGCAAAATAAGTTATTTAATTATATCATATCTTGTGTTTTATTATATTAAGCAAAACAAAATAGTTTGAAAAAAATTATAAATTTTAATGTTTCAAAGTAATGTAATTAGCTTTCTTAGAACTCTTTAAAAAAGTTAATTAGATCTTAGAATTAATACCAGAGAGAGTAAGTTATAATAGAAAAATGAAAAATAAAATTTCAAAAAGGTATAAAAAAAAATCATTGAAATAAGCAATTTATGTTTACTTATAAACAAATAATTTATAGTTATTGTGAAAAAGTTTAAACAACTCCCCACCAACAGAATATACAACAATACGGCCCCGTGAAATTACATATTTGCAAAAAAGTCCTGTGGGACTTTTTTGCAATTAATTTCCTTAATGAAATACTATTTGTCTCTCCCCTCATTAGACTAACGGCTCAGTCTCGTCAAACTCTTTCTCACTCTCTCTCTCTCTCAAGTTATAGTTGTCAATGAGTTTACATAAAGCTGTCAATGACTTTACATAGAGTTGTCAATGGCTTTATATGTAATTGTCAATGAAAAATGCATCTCATTCTCTCTCTTTGTTTTTTTTTTTGTAAATGTCATTAGAAATACTTCCTCCAGTTCAGAATATAAGGAACTTCACCCAATTCACAGAAAATAATAAATGGTGGTTAACTCATTTAATCTGTCATAAATTGCAACTTTTTTCCAATTTTACCCCTTACTGGAGAATGTATTTGAAATTTAAATGAATGGGCAAATTGGAAATGAGCATTAATTATAAGGACAAAATTGGAAAATGAGCATTAATTATCATATAAGTGTCCTATATTATTAACCAGGTCATTGTTCTAGAAGTACCTTATATTATAGACGGAAGAGAGTACATGTGTTTCCATTGACAACTCAATGTAAAACTATTAACAATTCAATGTAAAGCTATTGACAACTGAATGTATAGCCATTGACAACTCAATGTATAGCTACAGACAACTCAATATAAAGGGTAGGACATTGAGTTGTCTGTAGCTATACATTGAGTTGTCGTTGGCTTTACATTGAGTTGTCAATAGAAACACACGTACTCCCTCTGGTCTATAATATAAGGCATTTCTAGAAGAATGACTTGGTCTATAGGACACTTATATGATAATT
>JBAGKO010011449.1:0-11587 GCA_037177275.1 Acacia concinna | reverse complement strand
AATTGAGAGCCTATTTATTTATTATAGCATATTTTAAATGTAAAAGTTTTTTAAGGGAAAATTTTAAAAAAATAATTTCAATAATATCAAAAGCCCAAATCTATTGTAAAATTATGGAATGTGGATGTCCACAAACTCTCAACTCTTGGTTTTTCATATGTTTCACTTCATAACCTCACTATTGAATAGTTTTTAGGAGTCTTTATGCTCATAATTCAAAGGTTACAATTTGTATACTTATGATGATTGAATTGCCTATTTACTTTACTATCACTTCCTCTTTGCTCTCCAAATTCTCTCGTCTTGCTCATCTTTTCATCCCAATTTATCTTTTACATTCTTCTCATTTTTATAACGACAAGGAATAAATCAACTTTTTTTTTACTTGCATCAAATATGTGTCACGCACTCTATCTTTGCAATAAGTGTCACTCATTATATTTTGAGAGATTTTGTGTGAATCCAGTTTGCCAAATCATGTATGGTATAATCAATTAAAACATAACAATTTAAGCAATATTAATATTATTTGGCAACTAATGAAATTCACATTATATGTTTCTCTTAAAAAGATAAATTCCTTTATTAAGATTTTACAAATAATGAAAAATTAAATATTGTGAAATGTTTTAATTTTATTAATATGCTAGCTAATATTAAGGATGTGGCAAATTAGTTTACGAGTTGTTATGTTTAAATTGTTTAGATCACAAATGATATGGCAAATTGAGTTTACACAAAAATTTCTCTTATCTTTCATGTACATTCTTTCAAAACAAGGGTATAATTAGAAAGAAAAGAATGAAAGTTGCATTATTTGTTTTTAGCTAACATTTTGAACACGGAGATTTTGGTAGCCTCTTCTTATAAAAAAAAGATCCGAGGGAGTAATATATACTTCATCCGATCAAGTTCATAAGAAACTTTCTTTCTATTGACGTTGATCCTTAATATAAACTATTGAAACCATTTTTTTCTTTGATAGTATTGACCGAACATTATTTAATTATCTCCAATCATGCTCTATTATGATTGTGGATTTATGATGTATGATCATTTTACTTTCAATGATATTTGATACTTATAAAAAAAACTATTTTTTTCTACACTATTAAATCTTATATTTATATTAATGAACCACAAATTCTCTTTCATTTAATCATTTATAACCTATAATTCTCTCATATTTTTCACTCATTGTCTCTTATATTTTGCATTCATTTTCTACTCCTATATGCTTTTCATAAACATAGACATATTTTTTTATAAAAAAAAAAGCCATTGCATTTTGGAAAAATCCTTTTAAAAGATAGTTGAATTATTCAAATTCTAAATTGTATTTTGGGCATTTTTTTTAACCAAAATACGGACTAATTAATTACGCTTTCTCCCTCTCCTCATTAGTGTCTCTCCAACCCTTCACTCCCCTAAATGGTGCCTTCCTATGCCTTTTCCTTATTATGCTGCGCGCTTTTTCTTTTTCTTTTTTTTCTTGGGCCGTGGTTTTACCTTCCTTCATATTTTCTCTGCCAGGCGCATGGAAATTTATAAAGAAATACATGGTGGAAAATTGTTCATGGAAATTGCACATAACACAGGATGTGATTTTCTATCCCAAAAGTTCCAATTAACGATCATTCATGGAAATATGTTTTTGTTGCTGCTGCATAATCAGCTATGAAACGACCCATTTAGTGTGTGTTGCATTGGAAAGAGAGCAACGCCTGAACCACCAACAAAGTTCCGGCCTCCATTGATATTCTCTCAATTTCATCTTCATTTAATGTAGATATATTCCACTAAATTTATTATATTAAATAAAATAAAAATCTACCAAGGTATATAGAATAAATCTCATCTAATAAAACATGATATAATGATGTCAACTTTAAATTAAGAGGAAATAGAGAGTGAGAGACCAATAGAGACATTCCTCTTTAAGAAAGAAGTGCTCAACAAGGGTGGAGAGAGCTTGAGCTTTTTAGAAAAGGAAAATTGTTGTGAAGGGGAAAGTGTTAATTAATGAGTCCCAATTTTAGTAAAACAAACTTAAAAATAATAGAGCTCTATGCACATGATTATTTTTGTTATTTAACTGAGTTGGATATTTTTGCCAAAGAAATTAAGTTGGAATCAAACGAGGACAATAATATAAAATTATTAAAGTCTAAAATTATATTTTAGATCATATGATCTAATTTATAATTTGTTGAATTTAAGAACCCAAAATTTGAATAATTCTACTATATATCTTTTATAGGGATTTACCCTTATATTATTTCTCACACATTTATTGTTTGTTTAACTGATTTTAACCGACATTTTTTTTTTGCACAATTAGGATAGTTGTCTATAAAAATGACTTGAGCGAGTACTTTCTTGATCCTATTTACAAATCACTTTTAACATGTTTCACTACCGGAAAGAAGAGCAATATAAATCTATTAAATTTGACTTAAATTAAATTAAAACAACTTTTCAACTTTATCCCCTATTTAATATATATTGCAACGCATAATAAGAACATAGTTCACACAATAATAAATTAATGGAAAAAGTTTACATTTTTATGAAAAATTTAATGATGTGACTTAATTAAAATAAGACTCAAAAAATCTTTTCTCTTTACTTTATAAATAGAACCATAGGACTATAGGAGTACTTTAGGCTCTTGGTCTAATTTATAAAGTACTTTCAAGGTGTTTTGCTAGAAAAAAAAATCTTGAACCTTATTAATTTGGGAGAATCCCATATAAAGACGGTTGAATCATCCAAATTCTAATTTAAAAATCATTGAACTAAACAAATTAAATATCAGGTTATGCGTCCTAATTATGGATTTAAAATTTTGGTCAAATTACATCCATATACCATAATTATTAAAATAAAAAACTTGAAAACATAACTTTATTATTTGCTATATCAATTAATTTCTTAAGAGGTACTATAAGACTTCCTTTATTCTTATTTACATACTTCTTTCCAAACATTAATCATATGCAACATTCTTTTATATACAATATTTAGCTATATATAAAAAATTATTAGAAAAAATTGGAATCTATTGTGACAGCCAATATATGTGAAGATTTATCATCATATTTCCATGTTTATACTTTTATTCAAAATTTTATGACTTCAGTTTAAATTTTGAACCAATATATTCTATATATGTTGAACATGATCCATGATTATTATTTTACCAAAAAGAAAATTTTCATATAAAAATACTTGTGAAATATTAAAGTGCATAATAATCACCTTTTTAATTATATATACTCATAATATAAAAAAATTACATATATTCCTACTTTTAAGGATTTATCATACTTTTCTCAAGCAAAAAGTAATAACGGATCCTACTTTTCAATAAAACTAAGGGATATGGATGTAATTTGACTGAAATTTTAAATTATTAATTAGGACGCATAACCTAATATACAATTTATTAAGTTTAGTAACTCAAATTAGAATTTGGGTAATTCAACAGTCTTTATATGAGATTTTCTCTATTAACTTTGTTTTAAAATTTTCTAGCTGAAAAACAACTCTATCTTAAAATTTAATAATTTTTCAACTTTGTCCCTATTTAACACACACTCTTTTCAAGAAAATAATAATTTACACAATAATAATAAAAAAAAATTGTAATTATTGTGAGAAATTTAATGATTTGACCTATAAAAAGGATAACAAACCACTAGTTCTCTACTTTATAAATAGGATCAGAGAAATGCCCAATATAAATGTATAGTAAAATAGTAGTAAGCTTTTTATGTTAAAAATTTGTTGATATTGACTTTATAATAATATTAAAAAAAACCTTAGCTTTTTGAATTATAAGACCACAAGAGTAGCTCATTGATCCTTTTATGCCTCTTGTTCAAAATGTTAAAGTAGTTATAGATGATGGTTTAGAAGTTTGGGTAGATTGCAAATATGAAAGAATCTTTAAGATATGTGGTCTTTGTCAACATATAGGACATAAATCTCATGACTGTAATATGGATGTCTTGGAAGTATACCAGGGTTTCAACTCAATGTCAGAGAGAGTTTTTTTGTAGGTTTGGATCCCGTTTACTTTGTAACTTTCAACCTAGCCCAAATGAACACTCATGGAGAGACTAGATCAGACGCCACAGAGCTAGAGGGTCATCCAAAATTTGCTTCCTTATTCTTCATCAGAGTGGGTATCGAGTGTATGAGACAAATCCTCAAAATTCTCAGGACCCTCAAGCTCCAACACACTGATGTTTTTGTTGCATCTCCTCACCAGCTCCTGAAAATTCTCAGGACCCTCAAGCTCCTCTAGCACATCATCAACCGGCTAACCCCAATGCTTTGTCCTCATCCAACTCTAGAGAAGCCCAATAAAATTCCCCTGGAAATCTGATGGACATAGAAAACTTGATGAAGTCCCTTTTTGAGGATAATGGGCCAAATGGACAGCAGCCTTCTGAGGTTATGGTTGAGTCTCAAGATTTTAAAGTCAATCAGTATAGTAGTAATTTCCCTCTCATCATGTCTAGGAAGATGCCTTTTAATGTGATTAAGCTTGAGCCTGATAGGGCTATTTTTGAACCAGAATCTAGTGTCCTCATTAACCCATCTATTTTGGTTGAAAGCTCTAACTTACTCGCCTCTAGATCTGCTTTTCATTCCCAAGAGGATCCTTCTTAGATTCATGTTGATACCCTTGATAACTCGGACAAGTTAGTAGTTGTTTCCTATAATACTTAGGCTGGTAATGGTGATTCCCCAACCAAACATCGAAGATTGATCAACTTCCTCTCTGATCTCTTGGCTGAAGCTGAAACTTTCCTCAAAGACTATCTCAAAATTTTAGGGAAAGTGACTGACTATTATAAGAATCAAAGCTTTTTTGTTCTGGATGAAGAAGAAGAAGAGCTGCAGTCAATCAAATGGTTCATGGCTAGTAACTATCCAGCTTTTCCTAGTCATATTCATGCTTGGTGGTCAGAGATGGCCAAGTTAGAAAATTGGGATGAATCGGGTTTTGGATTGGCATTTATTCGAAAAGCTTCAAGCTCCTTTGACTAGAAAATTGTTCCTAGAGATAATGTGGACTTTGCTAAATTCCTTCTCTCAACCAGTTCCTTCAATTAGGCGACCTCTACTGGAGCTCCAATATCCTTCACGGACAATGCTTCAGCTGATGCTTCAAATTTTTTCATCTATACCAGGATGGGTCCTTCTGATGTGCTGACTAATCTTGAATCAGATGCTCAAATAATGATTGGTGAATCCTCTTTCAAGCGATTAAATTCTGATCTTTTGTGAATCCTCTTCCAAGCGATTAAATTATGATCTTTTGTGGACTCCTAAATCAAAGCAACTCAAGATTGGTATCTCTGATTCTTTAAGGGCAAGGGAGGCTACCATAAAGCCTCCCAAGGAGCTATGAAAATATTAAGTTGGAATTGTCATGGATTCAGGAAGGCCACGACAATTCAGAGGTGTAGGCTCTTAGTTTCTAAATATAGTCCTGATTATTTTGTATTCCTTTCTGAAACTAAGATTCCTATCCAAAAAGCCTACCTTCCTTTTGTTAATTTAGTTTTTCTAATTTTTGTGGGACTGATGATGTTATTTTAAAAGGTGGTACTCTTATCACCTAGACTTCTTTTGTGGTGGATGTAATTGAAGTCTCCCCTAATGTATGTCATTGCAAAGTTAATGGTAATCATGATGATTTAGACTATTTTGTCTCTTTTATTTATGGTCTGAGACATGTCCTTTGGGAATGAATGTTTAATAAATCTTTGAGTATAAATGGACCTTGGATGTTAATTAGTGATTTTAATCAAATCCTTTACCCGAATGATAAACTGTTGGGTTTAGTGGAGAATAGTGGAATGAGGGACTTTCAATTGTGTATTGATTCATGCAACCTTATCTCTGTTCCTAAAAAAGGCCCACTTTTCACTTGGACAAATAACTGTAAAGGGAATGCCTTCTTAGTGGAAAAAATTGATAGATTATTCTTAAACCACCATTGGCTTTCAGCTTTCTTCTATTCCATGATTAGTGTGTTACTAATTTCAGCATATGATCATGGTCCCATTCTTTTCACTTCTCATGAGGAAAAGATGAGTCATAGCTTCAAAAAGTTTGAAAATTGGTTCAAGTTCAAAGAGAGTGACAACATAGTCAAAAGCTCTTGGTCTGTTGTTTCTGAGGGATATCCTGCTTTTAAGTTCTCCTATAAATTAAGTAGAACATTATCAAATCTTGTAGCTTGGAATAAATCTAATAGGGAACTTATTTCTTAGGATTCATCAAGCTAAACAATCTCTCTCTGATTTGTCTATGAACATCTCAATGAATTCACTTCCTTCCCGAGATTAAAAATTTCAGTTAGCTGACTTGAAACATCAGCTGGAGTTTCTCTATGATTGTGAAAATAGTTTTTGGACTCAAAGGGCTAAGATGAAATGGATCTGTGAAGGTGAAAGAAACACTAAATTTTTTCATTCCTCGGTATCCAGGAGAAAAGCCAAGAATCATATTAGAAGTATAAAAAGAAGTGACAACTCTTGGACAAGTAATTCAGATGAGATATTAGGAATGGCAAAAATTCATTTCCAAGAGGTATACAGAAGCCAGAACGAATTGTCTATTGCTGAACTTATGACTGCTTTAGATGGAATTTCTATTCCTACTTTATCACATGATTATTTCTCATGTTTCCTTAGGCGGTTTAATATGGATGAGTTAAGAATAGCTATTTTCTCACTTCCTAAGGATAGTGCTCATGGCCAGATGGATTTCATGCCTTATTTTATCAAAAGTATTGGGATCTAATCAAGTCTGATATGTTTGCTATGCTCCAATCTTTCTGGACTAATGAATTCTTGCTCAAGTCTTTCAACAAAACAAATATTATTCTAATACCTAAAGGAGATCAAGTGCAAACTTTTAGGGACTTAAAGCCAATCAGCTTGTGCAATATGATTTATAAAATCTTGTCAAAGGTACTTTGCAACAAAATGAAAAAGATTCTTGAGCACTACATATCCCCTTTTCAATGTGCATTTTTGAAAGGTAGAAACATCTCAGATAACATAATGGTAGTGGCTAACCTTAAGAATCAAATTCATTTATCAAGATAGGGTAGGAAAAAGCTTATTGATCTTAAGGTTGATTTCTCCAAAGCAATTGACACATTATCATGGAATTTCATTTATGTGGTGCTGAAAAAAATGAATTTCCCAGATAAATGGATTGCCCTAATAATGCAGTGTATTACTACTGTAAACTATCAAGTCAATCTGAATGGTCGAAGTACAGCTCCTATTGCTCCCACAAGAGGAATCCGACAAGGTGACCCCCTATCTCCTTACATTTATATTATTATTGCGAATGTCCTTTCCTGTATATTAAATCACTTTGAACATGTAGGGACATTAAAAGGAATCAAAATATGCAAGCTATATCAGCTAGTATCCCACTTGCTGTATGTAGAGATTCAGTGTTTTTCTTTGACAATAATGATTAGAGTGTAAATTCTATTAAGGCATCCTTAGATATATATAGCATATAGTCAGCACAAAAAATTAATTCCTCCAAATCCACCTTGATTTTTAGCCCAAATTTCCCTTCTTCTCTAAGAAATCACTATGCTCAATTCCTCAGAATTCATTATTCCGATAGGCTTGGGAAATATTTGGGTACATGGGTTGACCCAAGTAGGAATAAATATGTTGTCTATAATCAAGTCTCTAATTCTATTGATAAACGAACAGCTGCATGGAAGAGTAAGCTTCTCTCTCAGGTGTCAAGGTTAACACTGATCAAATATGTCCTCTCGGGGGTTAACCTGCATGTTTTGTCTTGCATTAAGCTTCCTGATTATCAATGGCGTTATACCTGCTGTTGATGTTCTATCATATCATCATGTTTCTATTCAAGGGAACTATCAGTTTGGATGCAATATCCCATAAACTCTTTACCATATGTTTTCTCATGTCCCATTTCTTTGGCAGTATGGTTTGGAGGACTCTATAACTTTTAGTTTTAATAATTTTTCTGAGTTCAAGAACTGGTTAAAGAGGAGTTTGTTTCAGTTGCATAAAGATGGTAATATGGAAACACTTACTCTTATCATCAAATTGCTTAGCTGTTTGTGAAGGAATCGGAATTTGGTTTTACATGAAGGAAAAAATGTGGATCCTTCTAAAATAATCCAAGACATTAGATTCTCTTCTTCCTTAACCAAAGTCGTATTTCAATATGCGGAAAGTAAGGAACTAAGAGTATTAACTAGTAGCAACTCAAGCTTTCATCTTAGTCTCATTCCAGCAACTGGTTGGGCAACATATATAGAGAAAAAGAAACTATTGGGTGTGACTTATCTCTGTGCTCACATCATGTTTGAAGGAGAAGATATTCAAAGTTTTAGATGGAGGAAATCCCCATTTTTGAATGACTTAGCCAGCAGAGCTCTTTGTTCATCAATTTTTTGGATCACCAGATGTCCTTTTTATAACTCCATGTTGACTTCTCATCTCATTATTTATTGCAGGAAGAAGCAATGGTTTAACAACATTGGAAGCTGGGGTTCTTCTTTGAACCCAATCCAAAGTGATGTAGCTAGGCTTTTAGATCAGTTTATCTTAGATAAATTGTAACTGTATTTACAGTAGACAATCAGGTTCTTAATTCTCTGCAAACTTGTCCAACAATAGGTGCATAATTATGATGTATTTCATTTGATATGTTTTAATGAAATTGATTATTACCAAAAAAAAATAATAAGACCACAAGAGTATATATTGGTTAAAGTATATTTCTGATGTTCTAAGTTTATATCAAGTTTCAATTTAGTTATCACCCCTTAAGTTTATAAAGCATTGTATTTTAGAACACTGAAGAAAATGCAATCCTTGTTCACAAAAGAAATTGAATAGTTTTCTTTATTCAACTTGACAGTAAAATAGCATACATACAAGGGGATTTATAACCCAATAAAACTTACTCTAATTAAACTCACTATAACTCTTCCAAAACTACTAATTTAATTTAAAAGCCCAAGGATCAGAATAAATAATGAGGGTTATGACTAAAGGACAAACAAAAATAATAGAGGAAATGGCAATAAGGTCCCAAAGACTAAATATATTGGTAAAAAAGTCCCACAAAAAATTTAACTACCTGGGAGGTCCCAAGGGACTTTTCTAATAATATGTTCAAAACTGAAATTACTTGCTTACCCCTCTTAGTGTAACAAGTCTAGTTGGACGTTTTGATAATTTATCAAGCTATGATGACAAACACATGTACACATTTTGACAACTTCTTATGCATGTTTTGACAAGTCTACCTGGACATTTTGATGACTTATTAGGTTGTGATGACAAGACCATGTGCAATTTTGACAACTTCTTATGCATGTTTTGACAATATCTTTTCCTTTAAACAAGAACATGCTTTTCTTGGTGTAACAAGTCCAGCTGGATATTTTGACAGCTTATCAGGCTGTGATGACAAGTATATGTGCACGTTTTGACAACTTGTTATGCATGTTTTAACAAGTCCAACTAGACATTTTGATAACTTATCAGGATATGATGACAAACCCATGTGCACATTTGACAACTTCTTATGCATGTTTTAACAATGTTTTTTCCTTTAAACAAGAACTTGCCCTTCTTAGTGTAACAAGTCCAGCTGGATGTCAAACCCTGTTCTAATCTGACATTTCTCAAAGTATTTAGTTCATAAGTAGTAGGAAATAGTATAAAATAGTACTAATAAATTTATACAATCTTGGGTAATACTATGTTCCCCACAAGATTGCACAATATATATACAGCGTTGTAACAAGTCACTACTAAACTAAGCTACTCAAAATAAAAGCATTCTTCTTTGTCATCATCTTCTTCTTTTTCTGCACTGGATCTGAACTCTCAATATTCAATCATAACATTCTTGCCCTGGGAACAATCTCCTCTAGTTGGGTAATTTTACATTTCAAGCAAATGGTGAGATTCAAACGAATCTCAGTAGTAACATACATCTACTCATAAATAAATACAAAAATACCAACATGGAAATCAACCATCGTCATCATCATCATCATATTATAGTCATCAAGTCATTATCATAAGATAAATGCAGTGTACAATAAATGTCAAGTCTTATGGTGAATCGGAATTGGTCACACCTATTGATGCACTTCACACCATTGACACACTTCGTACCCTCAACGCACTTTATGCCACATCGTCCGGTGCACTTTGCACCATCGACACATTTTGCACCAATCTCAGTCTCAATTCATGGCAAACAATACATGCAGCATATCACATTAATCATGCATGAAATATAGAGTTACTACTTGAATACCTTTTCAGTGCTCAACTCTCCTACCGGCTTTTCAGCTTACTCGGACAAATATCGAGTCCTAAATGTACAATTTATAATAATTAGTCATTACTCATTAAATATCCATGACCTAAGTGCATTTAAAGGATTAAGATTTACTACAGTCTCAAAAACACCTATTTACGAAATTGCCCTTAGGATACCAGTCTCTTTCCTTTTAAACTCGGTATCTTTCCACTTTTTCAAAAATTATGACTCAGGATATCCCTACAAAAATTACATGCTGAATCCATTTATGGCCTCAGAGTTACCAAAATCCCACTCATTCCCCTTGAAATATGGCCAAACCGAAATGTGTACATTTCTTAGCAAAATTATCATTTCCTAGGTTTAATGCTCCCAATTCATGTTCCTACATTTACCCTTATCAAATTCTATTTTAAACATATTGGAAGTATCAAATGAACCAAAAATACATCCCAACACGTCAAAATAAGCCTTGACCAAAACAGGGCAGATTTTTAAAAAATTGAAGTTCAATGTTTTCTTCAACAACCACCTTCCTTACACTCTTGCTTACTTGTCTAAACCATTTTCTAACCCAACCACATGATCTAACAACATTTGGGTAGTACCTACTCTTAAGGTTTGTGCATCCCAAATGAGAAAATCAGCCATCACAATCCAATAACCACTATAGATAACCATAACCACCAACATATAACAAGAATCAACAAGAAGGATGAGGTTTTGAGAGTTACCTATTATCTCTTCACTTTAACCACCAAAACTGAACCTTCAACCCTTTTTCTCTTCACTACTACAAATAAAGGGTTAAATGGTGCCCCTATCGTGGCACTCTCTTAACCAAGTGCCACAATATGTGTTTGTTTGTATAGACAAATATCATTTGTGGCCCTCATTTAAAAGAGCACCATAGGAGTAACTGAAAAAAAAAGATATAATAAATTTTGGCCTATCGTGGTAAGCGCTACGATAGGAAACCATGTGTCCCATCCCACCCACTTGCCTGAAGCTTTTTCCTCATTTGTTTGACACACTGTTGTCTTTTTTTTTTTATGAAAACTATTGTCTATTAACGTTGAAAAAAGAATATACAATGAAGTAAATAAAAGAATTAAAAAGAAAAAAACTATATATTAAATTGAATAAATACCAATTGAATTTAATTCAAATTGCAAATGAGTAATAAAAAATTACAAAGAATATAAAATAGAAA
>JBAGKO010011428.1:0-11588 GCA_037177275.1 Acacia concinna | reverse complement strand
TTCCTTATCAAAATCCCTCCCCTCCCCTTCATTTTTATCCATCCAAATAAAGTAAAATAAAATCCTCCTCAAACCCTCCCCTTCCCTTCCCTCCCCTCCCATTAAAATACCTCCCTTCCCCTCCCCTCCGTTGAGCTAAACACACCCTTTAGCTTGTTTTTGGTGGGTTGACCCATATTTTTTTGTTGTTAAGCACATGTATCCTTCTATATATTGAAGACAATTATGTTTGAGGTTGTTATGGAATATTAGTAGTTGTAAAATTAAGGATTTGATTGTAATTGTAAATTGGGAATTAAGTAGTTAGTTACGGTTAGTTAGTTAAACATGGATGGCAATAACCGTTAGCACCTATCACATATTCTCGCTTGACTATTATTATATATAGGACCAGGCCCCTATATTGTATTGAGTTGAGTTATGTTTTGTGATCAATGCGAATTTAGAAGGATTATTTCAGAATCCTATTCTTCTTCTTCTCTCTTCTATCCGTCTATCTCTTCTCTCTCTCAATTTCTGTAGAATACTATAATAGTGGTATCAGAGAGGGTTGTCCTCTGACCCTCCTGCTGTTGTCGCTACTGAATGGCCACTACCAAAAGTCAAGGCCAAGGTTCAAGAAATTCAAGAAACTCTGAATTTGAGATGGAAGACCGATTACAGGCCATCGAGACAAAGTTGCAGGATCTTGACTTGACGAAATTGCAAAAGTTAGATTCGATGGATGAACTTCAGACGTTCGTAACGGGATTTAGAACGGAGTTGTGAACGATTGGACATGAATTTCGCGCCATGTTATAGACAGCGCTCAACAACCATGAGGTACGGCATCAAGAAAACAATGTTCAACCCAACGGTAACCCAAGAAATGGCGAGCAGCCATTAGTATATCACAGGCTGACCCAGTTTACAAAAATGGAATTCCCTAAATACCAAGGCAGCGATATCAACACGTGGATTTTGAAGTGCAAATGCTTCTTTGAATTCGACTGAACCCCAGATAATTCAAAGATTCGAATCGCCTCTATGTATTTGGATGATGATAGTTTTGCGTGGCATGTTGTGACAGAGAAAAGGTGGGGATTACACCCACCCATGTGGCAGGAGTATTTGAGCATGCTCCGGAACACTTTTGGCCGACCATTTGACAGAATCATGAGCGACCTGACTCATTTACCACAGATAGGTAGCGTGGTGGAATTTAACGTTAAGTTCAATGGGCTGTCAGTGAAACTTGATTTACCAGAAGGGTACCTTGTCGATGTGTATTTGTTAGGCCTAAAGGATGAGATTGCAGACTCAGTGTTACTATTTAACTCACAAAGTTTAGTTAAGGTAAGACGGTTGGCAAGTGTTTAAGAGATTGTGGTGAATCGACGTGAGCCAAAGAAAGGTGGCGAGAGATGGGGTCGCCATGGTGCGACGTCTAACTCTGTTTCGGTGGCATTTTAGGGCACTTCTAGCGCATTAACTTTACAAAAGAATAATCACATTGGGCCCCACCAGAAAGAGTCATTAGTCAATTCTTTTAACTCTAGTGGCAAAAATTCCTCTTTTACTGATAAACCTGTGCACAAATCATGGAAGTCAACTAAGTTTCTCTCTATTGAAGAAGAGGCTGATCATCGAGCAAAGAATCTTTGCTTTTATTGTCACGAGAAATTTTCAAAGGACCACAAATGTCCTCAACGCTAGAAAATGCAACTTCACTTCTTGGAGCTCGTCAACAACTCTGCTAGTGTTGATTGTATCGACCAAGAAACAGAAGATGGCTCTGAGACTGAATATGCTCCTCTCATCTCCTTACATGTTGTTTATGGAGTTGATATAGTATATTCTATGCGAATACAAGGAATTATTGGGAGAAGGGTGGTTCAAATTTTAATAGATAATGAGAGTTCTCATGACTTTCTTGATTATGATCTTGCCAAAAAATTAGGATGGACAGAATTTGGGGAACCATCTTCGATTCAAGTGGTTGGAGGATAAAAATTGCAGGTATATGGAGTGTGGCATAGCTTTCATTGGAAGATGCAAGGAATGACATTCGAATGTGATCTAAGGATCATCAAGCTTCATACATTTGATCTGGTTTTGGGCTTATCTTGGCTCAAAGAAATAAAAAGTGCTTATTGGGATTATGAAAATCTATCTATGCAATTTTGGTACAAGGGGGAATTGTGTAAGCTTCAAGCTACTCCTATAAATTCTTTAAAATTGGTGCCCTCCACAAGAATTAAACTGGACAAGTCAATAGAGCCTCATGTTTTCCTCATTCAACTCTTACAACTAGTGGCTAATACCAACTCTCAATGTCTAACAATTTTAACCTGTGACAGCAACATTCCAGTAGAAGTTTAGAATATGTTGGACAATGAAGAGCCACAAGTAAGACCAGGACACAACCATCCAATTGTGTTATATGATGGCACAAATCCAATCAGTTTGAAGCCTTATTGGTATTCAACAGCTCAGAAAGACGTCATTGAAAAGCAATTTGCTGATATGTTATAAGTAGGAGTTATATAGGAGAGTGCATCACCATCCTCTGCCCCTATTATTTTAGTAAAGAAGAAAGATGGAACCTGGCACATGTGTATTGATTTCAGGGAATTGAATAAAAAGATAGTAAAAAATCAGTACCCTATACCATTAGTGGAGGATTTATTAGATGAATTATATGCTGCCAAGTGGTCTACAAAGCTTGATCTTAGGGCTGTATACTATCAAATCAGAATGCATCCTGTTGATTGCTATAAAACAACATTTAAAACTCATTTAGGGCATTTTGAATGGCTGGTTATGCCTTTTGGACTAACAAATGCTCTAGCCACGTTTCAAGGAGCAATGAATGATATTTTAGACCCTTCTTGAGGAATTTTGTGCTTGTTTTTTTTTTTGACGACATACTGGTTTATAGCCCTTCCCTTTCAAGCCATGCATGACATTTGGAGGAGGTGCTCTGGGTATTGCAAGCTAATCAATATTTTGTTAAAAAGTTGAAGTGTACATTTGCTGCCAGTAGTGTTGAGTACCTTGGCCACATTATCAGCAATGGTACAATAGCTACTGACCACAAGAAGATAGAGGCTGTTGCTAAATGGCTTGACCCTACATCAGTTAAACAATTAAGGGCATTCCTTGGGCTAGCTGGATACTATAAAAGGTTCATTAAGGGATATGGATCATTGGCTAAACCCCTTACTTTACTTCTACGAAAAGATGCTTTTGAGTGGTCTGTTTGAGCAAATAAAGTCTTTCAACAACTTAAGGAGGTATTAGTTTCAGCACTTGTTCTTGCATTACCAGATTTTTCTAAAGATTTTGTTGTAAAATAGATGCATGTGGTGTTGGAATTGAAGCTGTTCTGATGCAGCAAGGCCAACCTATAGCCTACTTTAGCAAGGCACTTGATCCTAAGCATCTCAATCTTTCCATTTATGAGGAGTTATTGGCTGTAGTACAAGCAGTTGAGTATTCGCATTAGTATTTGGAGAGAAGCGGATTTATTATTATAACTTATCAGTAAAGTCTCAAATACCTCTTAGGACAAAAGTTGAAGACTCCTTTTTAGATGTATTGGATAATGAAGTTAATGGGATATGATTATGAGATTATGATATCCAATACAAGAAGGGAAATGATAATACTGTGGCTGATGCATTATCACGATTGCCTAATTCTCAGTTGTTACATATTTCTTTGGACACTTCCCCTCCAGAATTAATTGAGGAAATCAAACAAAGCTGGGAAGCAGATACTGAACTACAAAAATACTTGTTGAGCTGAAGGAAAAAGGGGGAATTATCAATAAATTTTCATGGGATGGCACTTATTTGAGGAAGAACAATCAATTGGTTGTGGGTAAGGATGCTGAACTGAAACAAAAATTATTAGAATGGTTACATGCTAGCCCACAAGGAGGTCATTCTAGTATTCAAGGAACCTATTAGAAGGTTAAAGGGTTAGTTTGGTGGAGACATCTTCATAAAGATGTTGAGGACTTTGTGAAAACATGTGATACATGTGCAAGGTGCAAGTATGAAACGATTGCTCAACCGAGGTTGCTAAATCTACTACCTATTCCTAGTAAGGTATGTGAAAGTATCTCTATGGACTTTATTGAAGGGTTGCCTAAATAAGGGGTAAAGAAGTGATTTGGGTAATTGTTGATACAATGAGTAAGTATGCTCATTTAATCCCTCTTGCTCATCCATATTCAGCATCTACACTTGCACAAAATTTTTTGGATAAGATTTATAAGTTACATGGTGGCCTGGTAGAGATTGTAAATGATAGTGACCCTTTATTCCTTATTAATTTCTAGAAGGAATTTTTGAAGGTCCTACAAGTGTAGCAAAGTCTTTCTTCTGCCTATCATCCTCAAAGTGATGGCCAAACTGAGGTATTAAACAGATATTTGGAGTATTACTTAGGTTGTATGTGTTGGGAATCGCCTAAAGAATGGAGTCAATGGTTGTCTTTGGCTAAATGGTGGTATAACACAAATTTTCATACCTCAACCAAAGCAACTCCACATGAGCTTTTATATGGACAAAAACCAGCTGTTTATGTTCCATATATCCCTAGGTTTGCTGTGGTTGAAGCTATTGACAGAAGTTTTCAGGCTAGGGAAGGAATGCTTGCTGTTCTGAAACACCATTTGTATAGATAATCTAATACTATGAAGCAGAGGATAGATCTAAAGAGGTCTGATAGGGAATTTGAAGTGGGCCAATGGGTATTCTTGAAGCTACAACCATATCGCCAAATTTCAGCTGCTACAAGGAGCAATCACAAATTAGCTTCTAGATTTTATGGGCCTTACCGGGTGTTGGAGAAGATGAACCAGTAGCTTATAAGTTGGAGTTACCTCCAGAAACAAGAATCCATTCCACTTTTCATGTTTCATTACTTAAGCTATGTCCTGATCCAAGTGTTAAGCAGAGGCATCTGCCAAATGACTGGCCTAAAGTTCCTAATTCTCTGTATCCAACAAAGACGTTGAACAAAAGGGTTGGCAGGAAAAAATGTAGAATCATTACTAAAGTTTTAATATAATGGCAAGGATATCCAGATGAAGAAGCTACATGGGTTTTCTTGTTCAATTTACAAAAACAATTTCTTGAACTTCAAGTTTCAAACCCTTAAGGACAAGGGTTATTTCAAGGGGGAAATGTTATAGAATATAAGTAGTTGTAAAATTAGGGATTTGATTGTAATTGTAAATTGGGAATTAAGTAGTTAGTTACGGTTAGTTAGTTAACCATGGATGGCAATGACCGTTAGCGCCTATCACATATTCTCGCTGGACTATTAGTATATATAGGACCAGACCCTTATTGTATTGAGTTGAGTTCTATTTTGTGATCAATGTGAATTCAGAAGGATTATTTCAGAATCCTATTCTTCTTCTCTCTTCTATCAGTCTATCTCTTCTCTCTCTCTCTCCCCTTCTCTCTCAATTTCTGTAGAATACTAAACAGAGGTATTGTCAAACGCTAAATGTACGACCTCTCATAATAAGAATTCAAATATTGTTTCGTTATGTTATGAGGGATTAACCTCTTTTGCTAGATCGAATCCCTTTTGTTCGGTTAACCCATATTACTACCTTGACACGTAGTTGCTATATATGATATTGTGTTGGTTTTCATTAGTTTTACAAAAAATTTACTTTTACATTAATTTGTCCAAATGTAGTTTTACTCAAAAAAATGGTGACTTTGTAGCGGTCAAAGAAAACCGTTACAAATGTAAAAAAAAAACAGCTACAAATTCGAGACATTTAAAACACTATAGGTGTGTAGTCAACATTAATAGCACTTGTGAGCTAATAACCGCTACAAATTTATGCTCCAACTTGGCGTCAAGTGACATGAAGTTGGCGCCATATGGTGGAAGTTGGTGTGACATTTGGCACGGTTACTTTGTCATGGTTTTGATGAGCATAACCGTTACAAAGATTCAGTATGTGCATTTTGTAGTGGTTATAAACCAAAAACCGCTACAAAATTCAAAGGTCGCAAATTGTAGCGGTTGTTAAGAATTGCTACAAAGTTTGTGTGGCACCGAGGTCAACCTCACACTTTGTAGTGGTTTAGGTCACAATTGCTACAAATGTAGTGCCTTAGTACCTATAAATAGCCCCTACCCCTTTATTTATCAGTTTTGACAATTTCTTGCTCTGAGAGTGACGTTTAGAGATTTCTTATAGTTTGAAGCGCTACCCATATCCAGCTACCATTTATCTGTTCAAATTAGTTTTGTTGTTTCATTTATTTAGTTTGTTTTCTATTTATATTTATTTCTTTATAATTTTTTTATTTTTTATTTATTTTTATATGATATAGTTTTTTAATTTTGTTATAATTATAGTTTTATTTCATTTCTTTAGTTTGTATTCTATTGTATTTATTTATTTATAATTTTTTATATATTTTATTTCATGTTGTGTTTTTATTTTTTATTTGTTTTTAATTTTTGTTATAATTGTAGTTTTATTTCATTTTTCATAATTTAATTGGTTATATTGTATTACATTTTTTTATTTGTTATGTTTTATTTTTTATAATTATATTTTTATTTCATTTTTTTAGTTTGCATTCTATTTCTTTTTATTTCTTTATACTTTTTAATATATTTTATTTAATTTTTTGTAGTTGCTGATTTTTTTTAAAATTTTTGTTATAGTTTTATTTTTATTTAATTTCATTATAATTTAATTTGTTATATTGTATTTTATTTTTTATTTTCTATTTTATTTCAATTTTTTATTTCATACGTGTTTTTAATTTTTGATATAATTATATTTTTATTTCGTTTCTTTATAATTTAATTTGTGACAGAGTATTTCATCTTTTTTTTATTTGTTATGTTTTTTAGTTTTTGATATAATTTTTTTTATTTTATTTTCTTTAGTTTGTATTTTATTTATAGCCATTTCTTTATAATTTTTTTATATATTTTATTTCATTTATACTTTTCATTTGTTATTTTTTTATAATTTTATTTTGATTTCATTTAAGGTATTACTATGTCTTCTCAACGGGACAAAAGGAAGGAGCTGGTGGAGGAGAGACCGAGACAACCTTTGAGAGGTAGGAGCAGTTAAGGGAGACAGCATCCTAGATTTAGTATGCCCTCACCTATGCCTACAACGCATGTTACTACACCGGTGCCTCCAAAGATGACCACCCGCACACGACTGGAGAGGTTCTATCGTTGTTGTTAAACTCACGAGTTAACTATTTGAGTTTATTGTTGTTATGTTCTACTTTACAAAATCTAGTCGAGCCACTGATAAACTAGTGTTAGCTGTAAACTTAGATAAACTCACGAGTTTACCATTTTTACGTTTCTAACTAGTAAAATTGTGTTAACTCACTTTTAAGCTTGTGTTAACTTTTTTTGATTTAATCATTTTCAATGACTTTATATGAATTTTATAAAAATTTATTTGCTAATTAAGTATGATAAATTATGATTGTGATGTATTTAATTTCAATTAGTTAGATTTATAATATATTTATATCAATTTTTTTGTGATTTTTATAATTTAATTATACACAATAAATACCTATTTCATGATAAAAGTAATCTTTTACGAGTTTACGATTTAAGTTCATGATATGAGTTTGCGTCACTATCATGAATTTACTTAAACTCACGAGTTTGTCAATTTTGCACACCACCTAATTAATTAAGTTCCATATACTCAACAAAGAAAAGCGCCTTTAAAAAATTATTATTATAAATTTTTATGAAAAAACATATATAACAAATTAAACTACTAAAATTTGATATGAAAAAATTAGTTAAGAGAAAAAAAATTAAACTTTGTCAAATATTTTAATAATAGTTTATAGTGGTGAAGTGGTTTTTAAATCAAATTTTAACCGTTTGTTCATATCAAATTTTAACAATGCAAATTTATTTATATATTTTCATATAAAATAAAAATATAATAATTTTATTTCATAAAATATTAAATTTGGTTAGTTAAAATTATAATTAGTGGCCAACGGCCTCTAGGCTATGTGGTATGGTTAGTACTTTATGTGTCATGCAATCCGGGTTCGATCCTTGCCTTATGTAATAAAAAAAATTTATAATTAGTGGGTTGTGTAACAATTCTTAACAATTAATCCTAGCTTTATATCTAATTGCAATGTTTTTTTAAAGTTTATGTTACCTCTTGGATTCTCAACTTTTGATAGATGATATGAACTTTTTGATGGCCCCGTGTGTTTGCTAGTTTGTCATTGTACTAAGTGGTCCTTGTGAGGGAAAGTTACTGGTGTTGCTTAGAAGTTTGAATTTATGATTCTAACTAATTCACATGTATTAATAAAAATGGTTTTTTTAAAAATAAATTTATCATTAAATTTGAGCAATTTTTAATATTATCTTTATTAACTAACCTAAACTCTAACATCAAAAGACCAAAATACATAAACAAGAGGTCCTAGCTTCCCTTAGGTCCCACTAGGGTTAAGAGAGGAAGAGGGTTGTAATATAATACCCAATGTTTTGAGTGGTCCTTATAAGAGCCACACAAGCACACAAGCTTATAGCTAGCTAGATTGCTTCTTATTGGAATCCACTCAATGCAACAATAGCTAAGGACTTTACAAAGACTCACAAACTCCTCCAACAAATTCAAGCTTTCTCATTTAGGGTAGTAAATTTCTAGTTTCACTACTTGAATAAAAGAAAGACAATAAAATTCAAACTTACATACACAAAGCAGGCTTCAACACCATTTTAATTTCAATTCATAATACATGGCTAGCATCTTAGTCATAAGAAAAGATCATGACTTAGCATATGCCTGCATTATACCCTTTCATTCGTCATCCTTGTAAGGAGCACCAACCATGTTTAGCCTTATCCTAAAGCACTGATTACAACTTTCATTTAAGATTTTAGTGGTTTTGTTATTAGAACTTTCCTTATCTAGACTTGCTCTTTCCCACCTTCTAAAGTTATTCTAGAGGATTATTTGTTATCTAAGGCATACTTATGGTTTCACATCACGTTTTCCAAGAAAATAACCACATCAAGCCTTTCTTAAATGCCACACCAAGCTAGACACACACATATTCACCTCTTCTAAGCATTTAACATTACAAACTAGATTTAACAACCAAGAAACAACTATAGCAGTATTAGCATCCTTAATTCTTAAACCAAACGAACAATCAGTTGGAAGATTATAAAGATTGAAGAAACCAATAACCATATTATCAATTTTATCTAGATCCTTCATCTATGAACTTTCTTATCTAAGCTTCCTGCCAAAACTTATTATTTCTACATACATGTCTAATCCTATAGATGCTAGCACTATTACTTAACTAATCACGTATTATTAATGATAAATGTGCATAGAGGGTGGTGAAATTATTTGACATTTTATGTGCTTGTTTATAACTTTTGTGTAGTTTTCTATTATAGGACATTCGACCCCGTTAGCTTGTTTACATTTTCAAAAGACTTTGGATCCAATATCATCAATTGGATAGGAATTCAATAAATGGGAGTTAAGGACCAAATTTAATGTTAGTCAAAGACATAAGTGAGTAAGACCTAGGGACTTAATAAATTGAAGTAAATATTGAGAAGTACTTGAATGAAGTGCTACATTTTGATTCCTCAAATTGAAACCATGGAATCTAACTTTATCTTTTTGGGTCTGACTTTCATACTTACATTCGATCCGTTCCATCTTTGTTCTCACTACTTATGTTCCATTTATGTTCGCCTTCTTTGACCTTCGCCATCCATAGCTCCTATATCTCCACAACCACTTCCATCATTCAATTATATTTTCATTTCAATATCACACATCACTATTTGATAGCTAAGATTGTGAGTTTCTTTGTTGAGTTGATTCCTGACGTCATGAGTACCTAAGCCTTTCTAATCCTCGAAGATGATGAAGTCTAATTGAGTTCTCTATGTTGATAAGAAAGTTTTAGTCTTTTACTTCAAGTTTATTATCTATTTGTGTAGATTATAATTCTAGGTTTCTATAAATTGTAATTTTCATATGTAGTTGAGGATTGTGGCAGGTAGTTAAAATACAAATTTGAAATTATTAGTAGATGTTGCACTTAATAAGTATTTTGATTAGATTGTTACACTATCCTTATGAGTTCATGCTCTATTATTTGACTGGGATAGTGGCTCACTAAGAGTTTAGAATTATAATTCCAAGTCTATCACAAACTAGTACTTTAAGGGCCCATTTAGTATAGTAGAATTGATTTTGATGGAAATAGAAATGGATATGCATTTGGGTTTTACAAAGATGTTTGGTATGTCATGGAAATAAAGATGGAAATGAAATATATTATTTGTTGGGATGCATAATGATTTTCTTTTGGAAATGCAATAAGAATACTGTTTTGCCCCTGATAAGAAAACAAACCTAAATTAAATTAAAATCACACACATTATCTTAACCAAACTATTGCTCACTTCCCTCTTCTATGTTGTTGCCGCAAGAGAGAATCTATAGAGGTGAACTTTTGCACTTGTTTTTGGGGCATTTTGTAAATTGAAGCCAAAACAGTGTTAGTTGTTATGGTGTTAACTTCATCACAACTTTGAAATCCAAACCCTAGAGATTATGTGGGGATTGCGACCACCTTCCTTCATCCTTTTCACTGCCATAAACTTGCATCCCACATAGAGGGTTTGACCACCTTTAACTTTAGGTGTTCTCTCTATTGTAGCTTTCAATTTGACTTGTACAACTTCATTTTTTTTTTATTTTTTTTGTTTGTAAAATGAACTTGGTTAATGGTGATATTTTTTTCTTTTTAGTTGTTGTGTCTTTTTCCATTTAAAATATTTGGTTTTCTTTGTTATCTTATATTATTATTATTATATTGAATGTGATATTATTATTATATTGAAAAGGAACTACTCTCACTAATGTGGCATGTAATGTTGATATATATAGCCTTACTCAATATTTCTTGTATATTGTTTTCAAAATATGGCTAGTAAGAAGTTGCATCTATGGACTCCTTAAAAGATGATTTGCTCAGTGGGTGCTTGGTAGAGATTCATGAAAAAGGATCTTTCAAGAGACCATTATGGTTGAAGCAAATAGAGATAAGACTGAATGAAAAGTTATCTAGACTTGGTATAAAGGTCTTTAATATTAATTTTCATACAAAAAATGAAGCAAGATTATCATATTATATATGAGATGGTGTATGGTGCCAATAACCTAGGGTTTGAGTTGAATCCTAATCAAAAGTGTGTAGTTGTAGAAGTAAAGGTGTGAGATGAGTACATAAAGGTAAGTACTTACAATTATATAATGAACATTATTGTTATTTGTATATTTGTTGTGATACTTCATTTGGATTAGCGCTGGAAATTAGGGCCGGCCTGGCCTTATAGGGCCAGCCCTTCAAGGGCCAGGGCCTTAACAGGGTCGGCCCTTGATCGGACCGAGATTTGTCGCGTGACTCGACCGTCAGAAGATTGCATCTAATTATGCAGTATAGAGGCAACCTATCGTTCTTCTCTAAGGAGTTATTATGATGATTTCCTAAGTAATTTCCTAA
>JBAGKO010011408.1:0-11588 GCA_037177275.1 Acacia concinna | reverse complement strand
TCATCCACACCTCCTCTACCGTCCTTACTAACGCTGCCATCTTCTTTCTCCATCTCACTGTCATGCATCCAGACCTCATCCCTTGGTACTATCTTTCTTGGGGATGAGAAAATCCCCTCCCCATCACGAACCTTCTTCTGACTCCTCCTTAAAGCATCCTTTTCCTCTGGTGATTGCTCCGGCGGCACTCTCTCGCGACTCCGATCACGCTCTCGTAACGCCATTCTCTGTAAAGGCAGTACGTTGATTTAATAGTTTATTTAATGCCAATGTATTAAATCCCCATAGCCTCTAAAATGCTTATAGTTAACCATAAAAATAAATCTTTTACCTACACACTCTCTCTTTTCAACATACAATCCCTCTCATACAATTTTTGTTATTACTCTTACCACTATGGTCTTTATTATAGATCCTTTTTAAATATTTTTGACATATCAAAGAATACTAGTTGAGCTAATAATTAAAGGCCAAATTTACAAATTTACCCTAATTTATGAATGTCGTTTTTCAAATTTTTCTTCTCTCTTTACCTTTAATTAAAGATAAAATTAGAACAATGTCATTTAATATCCTAAAATTGAACTTATAAAATTTTCTAGTAAAATATGACTTATAATTGGGACCAGAGTGGCATTTCTACCATATTTATTATTCTCTCTTATATACAATCCTCCTTATTGTAGTAATTTCCATATTCTATTTCTTATTTCCTATCTCCTCATAAATAAGGGTATTTTAATATATAAAAATAACAATTTTGACATATTTATTGTTTGTAATCGTCACTTCAAACTATGATATTTGATTAAATGTCTCTTATACCACTATGTCCTTATTATAAGTCTATTTTGACCAAATAATTTGGTCTTTAATATAAGTATAGCTTGAAAGTATTAAATGACATTATTAGAATTTTGCCCTTAATTAAAGGAAAATAGGGAAGAAAAAGCTGAAAAGCCAACATTTATAAATGAGGATAAAGTTTTAAATTGGGCCCTTAAATTATTAGCTTAACTAATTCTCTTTTGTATGTGATAATTAGTTAAAAAATTGTATAATAAAGACTTAGCTTACAAGGGAGAAAGTCATGCCAATTTGTTAGATCTAGCTTCTCTCTTTAGTTTTCCCCTCTTTAGCCTTTTTTTGGTCCCCCTCAACATCATCGGATTTAGTTTAGATTTAACATTTTATAAAAATATTATTCTAATTTTATCTAAAAATATATGAATAAATTTTAAAAAGTATAAACAATTTTATATAAATAAATTTATAGATTATTATTATAAATCAGGTTTTTTTCCTTCATTTTTTCATTATAGTTTTAAATTTTTAAGATAAAATTTTAATTAATATAAATTTTTTTAGATGTTTTTTTTATAAAATTTAAATAATATTTTTATAAAATATTAAATTTAAACCATTAAATCTTCATCCAATAATATTAAGGAATGTAAGGGATACTAAGGAAGAAAAAGGCTGATCAAATTTGGAATTAAAAAATGCTAAATTTGTTTTCCACTTTCCTAGGACAGCTGTACAGTCAGAAAGCAAGAACATAAAGGAGGACAATGGCTGTGTTTGGGAGGCCGATCGGGCCTCCCAAACGTACGTGGGAAACGATTGCAAAAGTAGAAGCAAGAAAAACAAAATTTTGTTATGTTTGGGTGGACGTTTCCTTCAATCGTGAATAGTGTGCTGATTGGAGAAATTGTAAAAGTAGCTAATACCATGCTTTTCCTCCGATACAATGATCACGATGGCACTGTAGATCCTTTTTTTTTCTTTATTATAATTTATTTCTTCTAGTTTTAATTATAAGATCCATCAACTTTTTAAAAAATCCTAAAAAAGATAATTACCTTATTTTAATATATTAAAATTTATCATTTTTTTCAAACTATTTTTTTTACTTATGAACTAATATATAATATAATAAAACATAACATATGATACAATTAAGTAACCTATTTTGCTTCTTTCACTTCTCTAAAAAAATTTAATTGGGTCTTATAATTAGGGCCGAATGTACTATAAATAATATACTATATTTACATGTAATAAGACTCCCCCCAGTCCTAATTATAAGACCCATTTGATTTTTTTTTGTAGAGATTAAGTAAGTCAAAAGAGCCAACTAGGTCTTATAATTAGAACTGAAGGAAGTATAGATATCACACATATTTTACATGTAATAAGACTCATTCTGGTCCTAATTATAAGACCTAATAGATTTTTTTTTGGAGAGATTAAGGAAGCCAAAAAAGTTAACTAGGTATTCTAATTAAGATTGGAAGTAATATAAATATCACACTATATTTACATATAATAAGACTCCCTCCGGTCCTAATTATAAGATCTAATTGATTTTGTTTAGAAATTAAGGAAGCCAAGAGAGTCAATTAGATCTTATAATTAGGATTGGAGGTAGTATAAATATCACAAAATATTTAGATATATATATATATATGTGTGTGTGTGACCTATATAATATGATTAATGCCCTTTTCAGTTATTTTCCATCAAAAGTTATTTTTTCAAATATCAACCAAACAAGTTTTACTTTTACATAAGTAACTTATAAGTAACTTTTGCAATCTTTATTCCAAACACAAATCAAATTATACAATCTTACTTTTACTCAATTTTACTTTAACTCAATCTTACTTTTTCAAAAGTACCAATTGCAATATTTAATCCAAACACACCCATAGCTAAATAAAGGTCAACTAGTCCTACGGCCGGTTATCAAACTGTGAAGGAATTTGGGTTGGGTGGGTCAATCCTACTCAAGTACTCATTAGGGAAGGTGACTGAGACGATGTCGTTCAAAAAGATGGGCTGACCTGTTTTATGGGCTTACTTTAATTGTGTTTTTGCTTTATGTAAATTTTATTTATAGTTTACCATTCTACTTTAGCTTTCAATTTCTATATTTTTATTAAACTTGTTTTGGAAAATTGGGCTCATGAAGCTGGGTTTTCATTTTCTATTTTACTGTGTGATCGTGGACTTCTCCATTGAAATATGGATGATGTAAAGGCACTTTAGCTCGTCCTTTTATTGTGTTCTCTTCATACTTCTAATAAATATGTTCTTGGCTTCTTTTTTATTTTTTTTTAAATTGGCAAGACACACAGTTCTATAATATATATGAACATTGCCCATCAAAACAACTGACCACTTCCCCTTCCGTCTAAATTCATTTAAATGATTCATCGTTGTGCATATGGCTCATGATTACTTTAGTATATAATTCAAAACTACAACATATCAAATTAAAAAGAATCAAAATCATGCATGCAATGCACCTAAGGAAAAAAATTCATATTGGAATGGAACTGATCTTGACCCATGTAAACAAATTATAACCAGGTTTCAAGTACAAGAGAGAAAAATAAAGCACTAAACATACTGATTCAAGAACCAGAAGAAACACTAAACTTACATATAAAAGATTCAGATCATATTGGGTATCATTTTTGACTCTGAATCATAGATGAATTGATTGATTCATGGAGAAATATCATGAATCGCAAGTCTGCCGTGATGCGTATGATTCTATAGAAGGCTTGCCAAAGGGTTGCAGAACCATGTCGGCACCAATTCGGTCGAATCTTGCCACGACCCCCTTCTAAAAAGTAAAAACCTATCTTACGCTTTTTTATAAAAAAGAAAAAAAGAAAATTGTTTCCTCATATATCCAGAGACCACGTGCTACCATTTGCCCTTTTTAATGGTCAAAACTCATTAGTTGGTTACAGTCTGACAAATACGCTCATATGCAATCAATCTTTTTTTTTTTTTTTTTTTACATTTTTTCCTATTATCTTTTTTTTAACCATGGAAATCAATTTGATATACTATCAAAATATATTCCTTTATATATCCCATATATAAAAAACGCTATATTGTATTTTATTTTATAAAATCAGTGAAAAATATATATTTCTTATTCCCTCTCACTTGTATATTCCAATGCATTAGAAAAAAAAAACCCAATAAAATATAATCCCTTATATTCCTCACTTATATATCCCAATCAATCACAAAAAAAAAATAATCCCAATCAAATATAAAAAATTATATTTTATTTCTTATTTATCCTAATCAAATATAAAAAAGGTTTATTAAAAAAAACAAAATATCAAAAATTATATTTTATTTCTATTTTATTTTTAGCTAATACTTCCAAACTTTTAACATTGACTTCTAAATTTTGTTAATACGATAATTACATTTATGTAATCTATATTAATTAATTAATGAATCTTACAATTCACGATACGGTTTAATTCACGATTGTAAAAGCTTTCTGATCTAAATCTCAATTTGATAACTTTTCTTCTCATCTTGAATAACGTAACACAACTTGTTAAATGCTCACATCCCGATTCATAAGAAGATTTTGGGAATGAGTAAAGTGCGATACATCTTTGTGGAAACTCCTACGAAGGTAATGCAAGAATTGGACTATAATTCATAAAGAAATCGCGCTTCCTTAACTGATTCATTTTAATTATCAGACGTGTTTCTCACGCAGAGATGTAATATTTGAGTTGTCAGCCTTTTAGCCCGTCTATCCATTTAGCCCCAGTCCAATATTTATATGTTTTCCAAAAGATCTACGGCTCTGATTGATACCATTTAGCCACACTTTTATAGAAAGGTTAAGGGCCAAATTTGTCCCGGAAGTGTTGCGTGAAGAGTAATTTTACCCTTGCCGTCAGTTATCCAAATATATTGAGCTGGTAGTCTATAAATCATCTAGTTAGTTTTGCTCAGGCGAAGATTTGTCTTGAAAGTTTTAAATTCATTAATTTTGACTATTAGTTGACCAAATATGTTGAACTGGCAGTCCACATGTTATCTAGTTTATTTTTGTTAAAATGGAAATTTGTCTCAGACGTCTATCTGTCATCTTGTTCTTCTTTTTTAAAAGTTAGATTTAAGAGTTTTGGTACAAATCTTTACCTTAGGAAAGCTACATTATGTGACATGTGGACTGCCAGCTCAACATATTTAGTCAACTGATGGCAAAGGCAAAATTGCCCCATTTTACAAACTTTTAGGGTAAAATTGCTCCAAATCATACTTTTGGAACAAAATCACCTTTCAGCAATACTTCTAAAATAAATTTGACATTTAACCCTTTATAGAAATATCAAAATTGGTATTAAAGCCCACACTCAAGCAAGGCCCTTAAGGCCCAATTAATCACTTAACGATTCTAAACTATTTGTTATTGTACATATATGGTTATAAATATTATTATTGAAAAATGGAATACATTATTAAGTTAAATTATGCTTTTACCCTATGTTTGGATGGAGATGAAATTGGGGGGGGATTAGGGGAGAAAACTCCCAAAAATGGTAAATTTTTTTATTATTTATGGAAGTTTTGAAATTTAGTATTTATTTTCTCCCTCTTTCTCCATCTTTCTCCCTACTTTTCTCCTCATTCAAACACACCCTTATTGATTTCCTTGTTTCATTGAATTTGTGTTAGAGCTTTGACATACATCAAGATATCAGAATCTCCTTCCTCTACCCCTTCGAGCCACCCTTTATTCTTTTGATTTGTATTTATCTGATTACCTTTTTTATGATTTTGAGTGGCCGGCCATGAGGTTTTAAAGGTGTATTTCAAAATTTATGGGTATACATCTTAATTTGATTTGAATATTTTGACATGTGATGAAGAATTATGTTAGTTAAAGATATGGATTCGATGGTGAATGTTTATCTTAGGCTATAAGTAGTTTAAAGCCCATTTGAAATTGTATTGGGGGATTTTTGCTCTTGTAATCCTTTTGTCAATTTTTTTTTTTGTTTTAAAATCTTATATAATGGTTAATTTATTTGACAGTCATTTTACATTTATGTTATCATTTGGATGACGATTTTGTCAACTACTAATTTGATTATTGTTTTAAAAAGAAGACTTTACAACATAGTTTGATTTTATTTCGTAAAACACAGTTTGAGTCTTGTAGCATGCAAGCATCCCAAAACACATTTGTGATTTCTTGTTACATATGCAATCGTTATTTAATTAAGGTAAAATGAAGGATTTATCTGCAACTTATTTTTGAAAATTTTAAAGTATAAGTACCTCTCCAAAGTCCAAACTTGATAATATTGAAAATATTTTGAAATTGAAAGAATTTATTTTAATTATTTTAATGATTTTAATATTTTAAATAAATCTGCAGAAGCTTTACTCATGATTAACTGCCTATACATGAATAAAGGGTGATTAAAGTCAGATTATGAGCACAGGGAAAGAGAAGAGATAAATAAGTAATGCATGTGTGTCTTTTAAATTAGAAATGAATAAGAATATTTAATTTACTAACAAAAATGAGGAATGGCCAGTTTGCACTTCGTACACGCTTTGATATACTTTTTCCCGTTTTAATTATAAAATCCATTTAATTTTTTTGAAGAATCTTAAGACAGTTAATTACATATTAGTTTAAAGTATTAAAGTTTATTATTTTTCTTTAAAATATTTTGTTTAACTTATGAACTAATATACTCTCTCCATTCCTAATTATAAGATCCCATTGACTTTTTGGTGAATCCTAAAAAAATCCTAAGAAATCTAATTACATTACTTTAAGACATTAAAATTTATTGTTTTTCTTTAAATTATGTTGTTTTACTTATGAACTACTATATAATGTAATAAAACACAACATATGCTATTATTAAGTAATGTAATTAGCTTTTTTAGGATTTTCTTAAAATTTTATAAAAAAATCAATGCGGTCTTATAAATAAAAACGGAGCAAATATAATATATTAAAACACAACATACTATGATTAAGTGACTTATTTTTTTTTCTTAGCTTCTAAAAAAAAGTTAATTAAGTCTTATAATTATAATATGAGTAATTATAAATAATATGATGCCCGTAGTGCAAACTTTATTACTCATGATTAAATTTAAATCTTGCATGGCCAAAACTTTTAATGTGTGTGTGTATATGGGTGTGTCTGGATGATGAATTAATTGAAAGGCTCTTTATTCTTTTCACGGTGTCATGCAAAAATATTATGATATGAGCACAAAATTAAATCAAAATTGAAAATAAAAGTCCATCCCAAAATACGTACATAAATGACGTCAAAAATGTCTCTTGCTTCATGTTCATGTGTTGTTAATCCATCCATGTAAATTCATGGGGCATGCATGTTACAGCAAAGAAGAAGAGTAGGCTCATCAACATCACATTTAGTTGGTATGGTAAGAGAATGAAACGAGTGTGAAAAAACTCAATCATTTCACTTGTATGAATGCCTCTTGTTCATGTGTTTTTATCCAAATGTGTCCACAACATTGATGTGATATTTTTGTTCTTAAACAACCCATTACAACTCATGGAAGTAAAGTTGACAAAATAATGAATGAATGCTTAAATTATACATATACATGAACAACCCATTACTATTCTTTATTCTACCATTACAGTAGATCTATAAATAGCACACATACTGTGCAAAGATTATTATTGAGAAATGAAATGCACTATTTAGTGAAATTATTCTTTTATTGACAAACGTAGGCCATCCTGAATTGTTTTTTCAATTCAATATGTCTGTACATCTTGTTGCAATAATCTTGAATGGCATATTTGGTTAAATCCAAAGGGTCTATGAATAATGAGATATGAGAGTGACTTCTGGAATAATTTGTGATACACCTCCGTAGAGAATCATTGAAGAACTAGGTAAGAAATGGTAGAGCACCTTCATTTCCTTTGACCCATTCATTCTCACACCTCTATCCCAGTTAAAACCTAGGCCAACCACGATGCTATTCCCAAACCATGTATGACGTTCATTGAAATAATTAATCCACATTTCCACTGTATGATAACCAATTACAGTTACTAGTGTTTTCTTGCTTCCAATCTTGATTTCGTGTTCACCCTCAGGTTTTGAAGGTAGACTATCTGCATCTATGAATAGGAGGAGAGAGTGGGGGAGTGAGTGATGAATTAATTAAAGGTTAAAGAGCAATTTTATATAATTTTCACTTAATTTTGCTCTAACATTTATTTGTTCTTCAAATTTAGAAACTATTTTTTACTAAAATGAAAAAGGAGTTAAAAACAAACCAAAATCAATATAAATGGTTAAATTTAGATTAGTAGAATCAGAAGACAAAACACTGAATTTGGTATATTATAAACAATATTCAAATTGATTTTTTTTCATCGAGTTAGACGTAAAGATATGAAAAATATTTTAAATGCAAAGAAAAATCGTCATTTAATCCTATAGAAATATAAGTAAAAAATAAATAACAAAATTTCAAGAAAAATTTATTTGCATAAATTTGAGATCATCAATACTCTTCCAAAAAATTTATTAATCCGAATCATGGTTACTTTTAATGAAAAATGTAGAGGTTGTCATTCTCGCACATGTGAATTAAATATTAAAGGTGAAAGTATTTGTATTAACGCCTTAAATATTTTAATTAATAACTGTAAAACTTATTTATCTTTTATCTATTTCAATTATATTTTTGTATCTTTCTCCTTAAAAATTACACTATCTTTTATTTCTTACATCATATTCAACCCTTATATATTTTTGGAATAAGGTTCTTAAATAGCCTTCAACATATCTCAAAGGAGCAAAAATTACCTTCAACAATTTTTAGTACCAAAAGTGACCTTTAACTTGTAAAAAGAGAGCAAAAGTAACCGTGAGAGTCAACGTTGTTAACTTTTGTTAAGTTTAATATTTTAAGAAGCAAGAATAACCTTTAACTTATACCAAAAGTGTAAAAATAATCATAAATTTTTACATGCACAAATAATTGAAAGTTGACTTTTGAAACATTAATTCACAAGTTTTTATATTATTTATATAAGTTGGAGTCTAAAAGAATTTTAATTATGAGATGACTAGGAGTGACATGGATTATTCTAACCCTCCCATATGCATATGCGATTTTTCATCGCCTCTAGATAAAAGTCAAATAAAAACTTATTTAAAAAGTTACATTTTTTATTCTAACGAAAATGATAAAGTAAAAGAAAATTGTCACTCAAATTTCAAAAGCTAAAATATCCAATATGAATACCAGCCTTTAAAATACTATGATCACAATTTTTAAAGTAATCCCATAACCAACATGAAATACATTATAAGGTAGGATGTTTGAGAGGAAAACTAAGAGGCGGTGAAAGATCACATATGCATATGGTAGGGTTAGCATAATCCACGTCACTCTTAGTCATCTCATAATTAAAATTCTCTTGGACTCCAACTTGCATAAGCAATAAAAAAACTTGTAAATTAATGTTTGAGAAGTAAACTTTCAGTTACTTGTGCATAAAAAAAAATTTATAGTTACTTTTTACACTTTTGGTATAAGTTAAAGGTTATTTTTGCATATCAAAATGTTAAATTTAAAGGACGTTAACGGCATTAACTCCCAGGATGACTTTTTTCTCCCTTTTCAACAGTTGAATATTACTTTAAGTATTAAAACTTATTGAAGTTATTTTTACTCTTTTGAGATATGTTGAAAGTTATTTAAGAACCTTAATTCTATATTTTTTTTAAAACAAAAAGTCAAGCTCATATAATCAATATTCAATCATTAGAGAAAACTTGTTTACTTCGCCTTCACATATATGCCTAAGATTTGTTTTACATGGGCCTCCAATTAGAATTTTAAAATGGGGAAATTAACTTTCCAATTCTTATAGTTTTGACCAAATTGTAATTTAGTTATTATACTTTAACTCGGTACAACTCAATCCATATAATTTTTACTTGGTTGTAACTCGATCTCTGAATTTTGACTCTCTACAATTCTGTCCCTATAGTTTTGATCACTTTATAATGTAGTCCTTTTGTTCTAGAATAAAGGTCAAAGACTACATTATAAAGTATTTAAAACTACAGGGAATGAGTTGTAGTGAGTCAAAGTTCGAGGACTACGTTACAACTGAGTTAAAGTATAGGAATTGAGTTATAATTTGGTTAAAACTATAAGAACCAAAAAACTAATTTTCTCTAAAATAAAGGAGCAAATTTAACAACCAAGTTTGGACATAAGGGCATCAAACACTATAAAATATTTTTGAGTGCAAAAATGCACGTAAAGTTCATAAAAGAGGCAAAATTAACAAACATGTTAGCAAGGTTAAACTTTGTCATCTCTCCTCCTTGTGGGTCCCACTTGCCACCTGCCTATAATTTTGTAGACCTAAAAAGGGTATTTTGGTCAAAATGGTGTTTTTGGGCCAGTCTAAGGGTCGTACCCTGGTATTTTTTTTTAGGCCTAGATGAGATATTCCGGATGAACAAAGGGTTGTAGTTTGTATAGGATTGAAATATCTTACAACAATTGAGGTGAAACTCGATGAAGGACCTATGTGCAAAGAGAAAAAGTTTTGCAAAGTTTCGGGTCAAAATACGGATAGGTCTGAGGTCTTCAAAAGCTCCCATAATGGTCCCACATATAGTATATGGCATCTAGAACAATGTAGAGTGATTAGAATAATTTTTGGAGGTTTGAAGAAACTATCCAGGATTAGCAAATATGTTGGCTAACCCGGTCTTCGGCCATAGCAGATATTTAAGGACATCAATATTTTGGAATGAGACTTGGAAAAATTAGTATGTTATTTTGGAGAAATTATAGATTTGGTTAGAGGCCAAGAAAAAATCCAGAAATATCAGCTGAGATTGTTGAAATAGGCTAATTGTCGAAAGATGGACTTTTTGAGGAGTTTATTCTGGGAGTTTTAGACATCAAAAAATTATGACATTTTAACAATAGTCTCCTGAAACTTTTGGGGATTTACTGTCAATATTTTAAAATTTTTAGATGACTATAGAATTTTCTAGAATTTCCCAGTTTTTCAGATCGATCAAACAGGATTATCGGTATAATTTGAGACTGATAGACCCCCTGGGCCCCACAAAAACGTGGCTGCTCTTGCCTTAGTCAAGAAGTCAGATTTTTATGTGAGAAAAATCAGAATATTGTGGAAGATGGGCACATGTCAATAAAGTGAAAAACTTTTTAGAAAAATTACATTTAAAGACCCAATAAATATTTTCACTTTGACCCCTCTTCCACACCTATAAATAAGGCTCTCCTTTCCTTCATTTTTTATCCCTAAAATGTGCTCTCTCCCTCTCTCTGAAATTCCCTCCATCTCCCTTAAAGAAGCCTCTTTCGGTAGAAATTCCGGCAGTTCCGGCCCGATCCTCGATCCAAGTAAGTTCCGGATCCCTTCCTCTTGTGAATTTCTTTATTTTTCAGCAATTATTAGAGTAGTTAGGGAGATGTTCTGTCCAATTGGGCAGGCCTAGATAGTGAACATAAGGGGAGATTTTGTCCAACTATCTAGACAAAAACAAGCCTTAATAAGTGGAAGTGCTGCCCAATTGCCCAGGACCAGGATAGCCTTTCCTAGGGGGAGGTACTGTTCGACTATCCCAGACTAAGATACCATTTCTTAGGGGAAGTGTTGTCTAATGATCCCAAACTAAGGTAGCATTTCCTAAGGGGAGGTGCTGTCCGACGGTCCTGAACAGAATTAGGAA
>JBAGKO010011398.1:0-11589 GCA_037177275.1 Acacia concinna | reverse complement strand
AAAAATTTCACATAAAATAATAAGACTTTATTCTTATTATTACTTGAAGAATTACCTAGAAAATTGGGATGTTACATTCACTGTCTTCCTTAGCTTCAGATCCCAAAGAACCGACCCGCAACCCCATCGTGACCTGTTATCCTTTCGCGACCCAGTTCCATAAAAGCTGAATTTCACGATGAATGAAGCATTCTAGATAATTCCACGAGCTTAGGGAGATTCGTCTGTGAGAGAGGAAGATCTGGAGTGAGGTTTGGTCGCTGGAGAGAGCTTGAAACCGGAAATCACATTTGAGAATTCTAGAATCTAGCGATGCTCCGACAACATGATTTCTCTGTACCTACGATGATCTGTGGCTAGTTTTCTTCATTCTCCATGTGCAATGTAACTGGTTTTAGCTCCTAAATTGTAATACAACTATGTAGTCATGCATTTCAACTTCTCTCTCTTGTTTTCTAATTTTTTAGCGAGAATTGTGAACAAAGGATTGTGACTAATTCTATTGTGATGACGTTATCTGCAATGGATTTGATTTGGATTTGTCTTAATTCGCGAATGGATTTATCTAAGTTAGGTAATTGAAGTTGTGAATGAGAGATATATTGTTTGCCAAGTTAAGTGGACTCCAAATCGTCAAGTTGTATATTGTGTGTCACGACAGCAATTCTGTCACTGCTGTAGATGGATTTGTGGCTGTAACTAAGCAGTGATAATCAGGAGGCATTTCACGTGGAGGATGATTGGAATATTGGAGTGTTTTGGTGTGTGAAATGTTTAATCTGTGAGCACTGTTCTTGAGTCAATGTTAATGAGTTTCAATTTCTAGTAGCTAATTAGGATTAGTTTAGCTGTAGGAATGCAATCTGAATTTGTGTGAACTTGTTAATTAATTAGCCTAGTTTAATTACCTAGAAAAGAAATAGGAAATAAACTAAAAAGTGTGATAGATAGTCTATAGTTGATTAGACCTAGGTTAGTTCCTAATCTAGAAATTTAATTAGTTTTTAAGTTAATAAAATACTATAATCACCATGTGAGAAAATTAATCAATTTCAAAAGAAAAAAGGAGGATAGCCAGAAACAATTCCTTCTCGATGTTATTCTTCACCATATTTGAACTATTTGAATCTTAATGACAATCATGTCATTGGGTCCATTGGCCAATTCAAAGGGAGAATCGCCCCTTGGTCTCAAAAGATAAGTTTGTTAACAATTACGTTCGAAAAAAAAAAATTGCTAAAAAATAAGTTGTAAGTGTTAGAATATTATTATAAATCAGGTCACTCACAATAATTTGCAACTAAAATGGATGTAATGGCCCAAAAAAAAGAGATAGCTAATTAAATTTTTAATTATTTATTGTAGATAAATAAATAAATAATAAAGATTATTAGGTAGTTTGGTGGCATTGAGGCTATTGAATATACTTGAGGTATTAAGTTTGAATCCCCCATGTAATGTAAGAGGATTCAAACTTGAGACCTCAAGAATTTTAATATCCTTCTATGCCACCGAACATTTTCATTAACGCTAATTAATTAATGAAAGTTGTTATTTGAAAGATTAAGGGTCCCTAATTTTTTGAGCTTTGAAAATGGTACAAATCAACAAGACCACCTGAAGAAAGAAGAGCAAAAATTGGCCAACCTTTTTTTTTTATCTCTTTTGAAATGGATTAATTGTTGTCACATGCATATCATCATAAACATGACAAAAATGAGCATTCACATGTGGATATCATCACAAACATGTGCCCCTAAACAATTATGTTATTAGCCGCTAGAAATTGATTTTTTCTGCCTTCATTGGAAAGGCCTTGATTGAATCGTATTTCAACATGCTTTTTCATAATTAAATTGGAAAATTTGATAGATTTCTCAAGTCATTATTGCATGATTAAGTATGAATTTTGGAAACAGAAAATACTATCGAATTAAGTTCAATTAGAGATTAAATTATCATTATTTGTTAATCATTCATGCAAATGATTTTATTGGAATTTTCATGCTACCTATTAATTTTATACTATAGGTACTTGAAGAAAATAATAATATGTTGCAGTTCAGTCCCTCCACAAGCATTTTGGAATATTGCACTTTAGTCCCTTACTCAAAACTCAACATTTTGACCAAGGGAAAATAGGGATCTGGATAGAGAAAAAGGAGCAACAGGATCACGCGAAAGAGGAAGCCACAAGCTGTGGATTTCTCAGCTGGGAGTGATTGCCGCAAGCTAGAGAACTAGAGTTAGGGAATTGGAGTAGAAGAATCAGTGCCAAGAGCTGGGACAGATAGACGACTAAATACCATTGTCTTCTCCGTATCATCAACATTGTCATCTGACATTCAGTAGAGGAGTGTGTGCAGGGATTGGGTTTTTCAGTTGGGAGACCGAGAGTTGAGTTTGGAGGGAGAGAGACCTTGAATCATCTCCTTCCCACTATCGCCTTCCCACTATCGCCTTGAATCATCTCATCTGACATTCAGCCACGGTGACCACCGTCATCCTTCTTCCTTTCTTCACTATCAAGATAGCTTGAGACCACCACCACTGTCTCTCTTCTTCCTCATTCCTCTTCTCTTATCTGTCATCTCCATTCTCCATTATCACTGTTAGCCATCAACACAACTTCTTCCTTACCACCTCCCTATTTCCACTGTCGCCCACTATCATCTCCATTTCCTTTCTTCACTGAACACCGCCAGCCTTCCACATCTTCACCATCGACCATCATCATCATCTTCATTCCACTCTCTTTGCTCCATTGCTGAACCCAAACAGATCCTCTATTTTTCTCTTCGGTCCTTCACGGAACCAGACAGCTTTTATTGTTTCTTATTTAATTTCCCATTTCCTTATTATCCTATGGGTTTCTAGTGTTATGAAGAAGAGATGGTTGAAATTAAGATTATGAGTGGCTGAATTTTGCGTGCGTCTTAGTGGTAGAAAATGGTGGATAGAGCTTCAATGTATTAAATTTCCATTAGCTGAATTCATGTATTATATTTTGTTCTGAATTAATTATGGATTGGTACATGGTTGTGAGAGTTAGATGAGTGTAAATTTTTCTATGATGGATTGAATTACTCTTGTGTTGAATTTTGTATTAGTGCGCTTGAATTTTATGTTGAACCTATTTCCTTTGGCTTGATGATATTATGTATCCTATGTGATTACTAGTGTGTGTGATGGATTTAATTCCAATTGAGTGTCGCAATTGTGCTCTCATTAAGAGGAACCAAGTGCATTAAAATAATTTTTAAACACGCATGAAGTGGTTTTTAACAATTTATCTAAGAAATGACTATGAATGTGATTGTAGGATTAGTCATTAATTACGTAGATTGGACTCAATGTGATTGCTTGAGGTTTTTGTTTTTACTTGATGCAAAATTAACTCCCAAATTATTTTAGAAAGCTAGGAAAGTCACCACCTTGCTGCCAAGACTCATTTCATTTTATAATCCCTTTTATCCAAATCATTTCTTTATTGTTTTCTGAAAAAATCCAAAAAGATTAGAACTAGCTTTATTTTTATGTATTTTAATTTAGAGAAAGAAAACCAATTTCAAACCCCTTTCTAACCATGTTTCTAACACTTAGTTTAACTTTGGGAATTCAAAATAAAGGCTCCTTAATAAGAGAACTATCTTGAGTTAATTGCACTATATTGCATTCTAATTCATGGTAAAATTTTGTGTTTGACCCCGAGGCAACTAAGGTTGTGTCAAATCAGGCCTTAAAAATAATGAGATAGTTTGTAAATATTTTAAGTATTTCTTGTACGTTGACAACAAAGATAAGTTAGTACTGGCATAGAAGAACATTAAATATTCTTGAGATCTTGTGTTTAAATCCTCCTACATATTACCTCAAGTATATTCAATAGCCTCATAGCCACCAAACTGCATAATAATCATTATTATTTATTTATCTACAATAAATAATAAAAAATTTAATTAGCTATCTTTTTTTTGGGTCCATTACATCCACTTTAGTTGCACATTATTGGGAGCGCCTGATTTATAACTTAAATCTTAATGACAATAATGTCATTGAGTCCATTGGCCGATTCCAGAGTCAATTTTTTGTCTCACAAATCTTTCTTCCTTGATTCTATCCCAAATAATGAGTGCCAATTTTCAAAGATAAAAAAGCTAGGAACCCTTGATATTTCAAATAACAACTTTGTTTCATTAATTAGTTTTAATGAAAATGTTTGGTGGCATAGAGGATATATAATAAGCTTGAGGGATCATTCCCTAGATCTTTTGCTTATTGTGGTCAAATACAAATTTTGGATGTGGGAGTGAACAAGATTGAGGACACAATTCCCAATTGGTTTGAAGCTATACGAAAGTTAGAGGTACTCATTTTAAGCAATAGCAAGTTCAATGGAGCTATTACTAGTTCCAAAACCAAAAGCATATACCTTTTCAGTGTTAAGGATTTTTGACATTTCCAACAACTATTTCATTGGATGTTTTCCAGAAGCATTCATAAAATAATTTAAAGAATGAAGATAGACAATATTGAAATAGGATTGTTACACTTGGAAAATAGAATTGATCCCTTGTAATTCAGTGACAGTCAATATGAAAGGTAATGCTGTGGAGCTTGAAAATTTTAGCCACTCTTGACTTGTCAAATAATAAAATTGATGGGGAGATTCCAAAAGTGATTGGAGCGCTATATTTAGTGCCTTCATTAAATATAAATTTGAATTGTCAAATGGTAAATTTGAATTGTCAAATGGGAATTTGTCAACTTCTTTGATTTTTTGAACGTTTCACAAAACCAGTTTTAAGTAATCATACCAAGAGGCATGCGTTTAACACTTTTCTAGAAGATTCATACGAGGGAAGTTCTGGATTGGTTGGTGTTCCATTGACAAAAAGTTGCAGCAACGATGAAGGAAAATTGCTACAACTTAACTAGAATCTTCACCAGTTTTGGTTTTGGTTGGAAACTAGTAGCCATTGGATATGGACGTGGGATGGTATTGTCTTCTTAATCAGAAAACCTCAGTGGCTTGTTTGAATATTTGGAGGTCAATCTAAGAGACACAGAAAAAAGGACAAAAAACGGAGCTCGTGAAAATCAAAGAAGAATGAATTAGCTAGAGAATTTGGTTTTGTATGGTCTTGTAATTTCTTTTTTGTCATTTCTTTTTTCTTTTTCTCATTTTTGCTTTTTTTTATACATGAAAAATTTTAAGTGAATTTGGTTCTGAGAGCTTAATAAGGTTAAAGCATATCTTTAAGCTAAAAGAGTGCTTATAAAAGTATTTATAGATTGCCCAAGAACTAAGTCTTCACATTCGTGGGATTTGAATCAACAACCTTATGATTATGAGTCAATCCCTTTACCAACAAGATCAACATTTATTAGCTTTTCCTTTTTCTTTTTGCTTTTTTTGTTTGCCGTATTGTTTCGAATTCATGCCCTTTAAGTATAATAATAGGAGTGTAATATGTTTTATTTGGCAAAAGTGCACCTTTCATCGTCTAACTTCTCTAACTTTAAACATTGTTTTAATTTGATCTTTTAATTTAAAAACGTGTATTTTCTGCCCTTTTACTATAACATGTCGGTCTTAAATAATAATTTTTTGTGTTAATTATTGTTATTATAAAAAAAAATAATTTGAAAACACGAACATTTGTGAATGTTTTATCAACATTCACAATTTCAATGTCAACAGTTCTATGAAATCGAAAGTGTTAGGGTTAGATGGCCAAAACGACACTTTATAAAATTAAAATATTTAAAACGATGCTAGTATTGAGATTGGGACCAAAAGAACATTTTTGTTGGAGATGGACTAGAAAGAGGCTTCTTCCTGCTTTTTTTTTTTTTTTGATACGAGGCTTCTTCCTGCTTTTTGGATTAAAGCAACGGATGAGTGCATCCCAATATAATATTATTAATGTGAAGGCTCACAATGTTTAATACGTGATTAATTTCTCTTTAATTTTTATTTTACCCAAAACTTGTAGAAAATCTTCTGGTATGTTTGCCTACAATTGTCTTATTACTATTTTACCAGGGAATTAAATTAATTTATGGCGTCTAATTTCATGCATTGGACGCTTGTTATGGGCAACTCTATAAGAGAAACATCCATAAAAAATCTCTTGCTTGGTACCAGATGGGGCATAGCATAATGGTTTTACAGACCCAAATGTTTTTAACTGTCAGCTTTTCACTTTCAAAACACTCAGGTGGAGAAAGAAAAGTAGGGAAAAAAAACGTTAAACAGTTATGGTTTCAGCAATAATCTTCGATGATGTTACATCCTTTTCATCCACAAAATTTAAAAGTGCCTTAGGTAGTTAACTCAAGGAATTGCTTCATTTTGTCATCCTCTTTTTTTTTTCTTTTTTTTTTATGTTACTTCTTTGGGTCATGAAGCCTTCTAGACCACACTCTTTTTTTACAGGAATAATCTTATTCCTTAGCAGTTTCACTTGGTTGTCAATGATCTGTTCTTGCTTAATTTTCTAGTCTTCATGGATTGACTGATGACTTTAGTTGGAGAGGCTTCAAATAAATATGGTCTCACGCCTCGAATTATTTTGCCTTCTCTATTTGCATAAATGTATTGTCTTCTCTAAGCTATTAGTATTTCATCTTTCATATTATTAATCTACTTTTAGGTATATTAACATATAATGGCATCATAACCATATACTTATGATCACTATGCTAGCTTACTTTGTCTCTTTTAACTTTAGCTTGAGGATTTTTCTCATAATACTCAACCTATTCATATGATATTTGAGGGCTCTAATTGTTTATCTTACATTCTTGTCTCATTTTTTAACTTGAAATCATTTTGTTCACTACTCTTTTTAAGAACTAGATATTGAGAGTATTAACCAAACGATCTTAGTCCATAAGCTCATCAATGATGCGTTATACAGATTCTGAAAATTTTAAACAGTTTTTACAAAAACGTTTTATTAAGAATCTGAAACCATGGCTCTTGGCCACAGTAAGGCGCAAAGCTTTTTGTTTTTCAACTACTGATAAAACTTGATTTGACTAATAATATATTGATAGGGAAATGTTATAAAAATAAGAGTAGAATCGAAGAAGAAGAGGAGAAGAAGAAAGAACATATGAGAAGCAGAGGATTGCAATATTTTTATTTGAATTTTAATAAGGAGTTCAATCTGAACTTTTGGATACAATCAATCGACAAGAGGCAATTAGCAATAGGGGCTCTTCATGTATAGGCGCTGGATCCTTTAGTTATCTAAGCCTTGGCCCTAACCGGCACTTAGGGCCTGAGTGACACAATTAGTTGCAACTAATCCTAATTAAAGACAAAATGGACACGAAAGAGGAATTAGGGATTATGGGATTTAATAATATAATAACAATGCCCATCCCTCAAGACATCCTAGCCCCCAAGGATGCTGAACAGCAACACAAAATCTAAACCTCAAAATTAATTCATGGTTGCAACCACTTTGGCCTCTTGCCTTTACTGCCGCCGTCAAAGCCCACTTATCCACTGAAATAACAAAACTAGTTGTGAGCTTTGCTTTTGAGCTTGTTGTGCATCCCACCATGTGCATGAACAGACTTTCACCGCTGCTTTTTTCTGCATCACGCAGAAATCAAGCTAATGCCCAGTGGATATTATCCTCAACAGTAAAGTACACCAAGCATTGCACTAGACCTGATTATATAAGTGTCTTTATTAAACTTCCTTTGAACCAAGTCAGAATCACCCATACAGTTGGGTGTTGATGGCATAATAAGGCTTTGGTTATTAACTAATGGATCCATGGCAGTAACCCTGGAACCTAAAACAGAGAATACATCACAAGAGGATGATTCAACTCCATTACTCTCACTTCATGCTATTAATGGAGATGAATCAAACATTGCAATGCAAATTCCTAGCTCAGTCGTGGGTCATGAAAGTATTCAAGTTTTGCTAGACAATGGGAGTATCTCTGATTTTCTTGATTTTAATTTAGCTAAAGGGATTGGTTGGCAAGATAATGGTACTAAATTATCATTCGTACAGGCCGCAGGAGGCAGAAAAGTTAAGATTTATGGTTAGTGGAAGGGTTGCCTATAATTCACTTGTGATTTAAGAGTCATAAAATTAAATACCTATGACAGTGTTTTGGGTTTATCTTGGCTAAAAACCATTAAAAATGCATTATGGACTTATGGCCCTCTTTCTATGCATTTTTGGTACAATGATAAGCTTTGTACATTGCAACCTACTAATCAAAATTCATTTCAGGTGGTTGCACATGGGAAAATGGATTCAAAAGGCCTTGACTCTAAACATATGTAACTTCTCCAGCTGTTGTAACCTCAAGCAAAATCTCCTCACCAATGCTTCTCCATCAAAAAAGTCAAGGAACCACTCCCAAATGAAGTGGCCCTCTTGCAAAATTTGAAGATGTTTTTGTATACGGAGGTCTAGAGAGGGGACATTCACTCACACACTCATTCCATTCCATTTGGGGGTTCCTTCTCTTTCGCGGGGTCTGAGGGGAGAATTCCAGAACCATCTCCATCGCTCCATCTCGATTCATCTTCACTCAATCATCCATTCCACCGATTCACCCCATCCTTCCTCCATCTCTCCATTTCTGCACCGATCAATCACTCTCGGTTCTACAAAAGCTACAGTCGCATATCCCTGTTTCTCTGTTCCAATGATGGTCATGGAGGATCAGATGATCGGTGGTGTTGACTCTTCAAGCATGAGTGGCTGATTTCCTCTTGTCCGAAGGTGAAGGATGAAGCTGGTTGGAGTTCCGAAGCTACTAGGGGAGTTCCTTCTTCTTGATTCCATTTTCCACTCTCTGAATATGCAATTTGTAATTCTAGAGTTCTAGGTTTTATGAGTTGTATGTTTAGAAGAGGATTGTAATTGGTTGATTGTAATCTGGATTATGAAACTTGTATTAGTTGGTACTTTAGAATTGTAATTGGACCATAACACTACCTCTGTTATTCGATTACATTTTCTCTATTCTCTCTAAATCAGTTAATTGCTAGGGTCCTAGGAGTTAATTGAAGGTAGAGAGGATCTTACGAATCTAATATGAGCTAAGTATTCTAAGGTACTACTGATTGCTTGATTGAGTCTAGGTTTAGATTTAATTGAGATGATTAGGAGTATTGATTAACAAGGGTCCTTGTTAGTCCTAATACTTAGTTAAGAAAAGAACTCAACATTTAAGTGGACAAGGAAGGCTAGCTGATTCATTCACCTAGGACATTCATTTCATTGCATTTACACACACTCATTTCCATTTTACTCACTGAAAAAATTCAAAAAACAAGTAAATCCTTAGTTTGATTAGCTAGATAACACTACACCTCAAACCTTTAATTAAATTGTTATTTACACGCTAAACTACTTAGGAACTAACATAGGCTCCTTGAGAAGAATGACCTAGGTTAACCACATACTATAGTTAGCTTAGAATTATTGATAAGAGTAGACGACAGATGGTTGCTCATCAATTTGGCGTCGTTGTCGGGGAGCCTAGCTCTTTGGTAGTGGTGTGTCAGCTAACATTTTGATTAGAGTCTAGTTTGTGTAGGTTAGGTGTCTTATTTTTATTTTGGTTTGTTTAAAAAAGAATTATGATATTTGCATGTCTGATGCCATTGATTTATGCATTTGAGTGACTGAATTATGCCTACTAATTGTAGTTCATTATTAGAGAATCTGAGAGCAGTGCTACCATTGGGTATTCCCTTGACGAGACTCTTGATCGTGCTGCATTTTGTAGCTGCTCATGTGATTTTTCTTAGATAGATTAGCTATTGGCATATTCTCCACTCTGCTGTCATTTCTGAGATTGTTTTTTTATGTCAAAAGTTTGCTGATATTCTGTGATGCACACTATCCTGCTGTAATTACAATAGCTTTTCTTGCTTTCATGTTACTTAGCTTGCCTAGCTCCCTGTTGTCACTTGAGCTGATTCTTGCTGTCAAATTCTGCTGATGTGAAACCTTTAGTGTTTTGGTCATTTGTTATTGATATGCAGATATTACAATCTATTTGTTACTGATTTGCATTGCTGCTGCTGTATGGCTTTTGATATGCCCTTACATTCCAAATTTTTGCTGCCATTACTCACAGAAAATGTGTTGAACAAAATGGTTATTTTCATGTGAATTTTTTTTCTTTAAATCTTTCATTTTCATTGGACACAAATCTAACTGAATTTTCCTGCTGAATTGTTGCTGAGAATTTTCTTGCCTTTGTTCTGTTTGGAGTGAGCATTTTGGTGTTGAATTTCCATGTGTTGTTGATTCATCATCTAGCTTGAATTTGCTGATTCCTACATTTATCTGTCTTTAAAGTAATTTAGAGACAGATTTTGCATTTGTGATGTGGTTTGTAAAAGCATTCCCTTATTTCTTATTATCTGCTTGATTGAATAATTAAGACACCATCAATTTTTCTAATCCAACTGGAACATTGCATTTTGTTGCACAAAACTTTTGCATGAGATATCCTTTAGTTCCTTGGTATTGGAATTATTTGTTGAGGGTTCACTGAGTTTTGCTAGGCATAAGTACAACTAAATTTGCCTCTATTGGAATGCCTATGCTGCTATGCTGATTGGTTTGGAAATTTGAATTCTGCTGGTTCCACTTCCTTCTTGTACTAACCCTTTGTAGGAAATAAGCTTATTGGGAGCTGTAGTTACAGGTGTTGCTGCATTCCTGGTTGTTATTGCCAGCCATTTTGGCATTTAGTGCTTGAAAGAGGAGGCCCAAGGCTAGTTGTATCATTACTGGAATTTGTTGCGGAAGGAGAAATTCATGTAGGACTTCATTCGGTTAGTTAGCCTATAACCCTATCCTATTTGACTAGCACCTCTGCCATGATTGTTTGAGCATTCTCCACTTGATTTACATCATATGCAATTCACTGTTGAACTCTAGCAATATGGCGTACATGCTTCTAGCTTGCCTTTCACTTATTCACACTCACTAGTGGCTTGCTCAAACCATTTTTTTTCAAATCCTTGCTGCACTTCAGTGTGACTCCACTGCTTTTGTGTTTATTTGCTGTTGTCATAGTAATTACCTCAAAGGAAGAAGTTAGCTTTGGTGGACTTATTTGGGATGTTAGGATTTTGCAGTCATCACTTGCTAGGTTTACAATTTTTACTGACATAAATGGTAGGATTTTGCATTTGCCTTGACATTTGAAATTTTTACTTCACTGAATTCGACGCACCCTTGAAATAGTGAGCTTATTTAGGATTGACTCCTTGTGCATTGTGCTGCATTTTGCATGCTCACTGAATTACCCTGAAGCTTTGCGGAGTCAAATACAAAATTTTTGTACCACGAATTAAAAATGCAATATAGTGCAATTAACTCGGGATCGTTCTCTTATCAAGGAGCCTTAATTTTGATTTCTCTAAGTTAACTAAGTGTTAAAAACATGGTTAGAAAATGGGGTTTGTAATTGGTTTTCTTTTTCTAAATTAAAATGCATAAAAGAAATAAATAAATAAAACTAATTCTAATCTTTTTGGATTTTTCAGAAAATAATAAAGAAATAATTTGGATAAAAAGGA
>JBAGKO010011248.1:0-11595 GCA_037177275.1 Acacia concinna | reverse complement strand
GTCGTATTATACTTTCATGTATTCATAAGTTGATCTATTCTGCATATGCATATATGCATGTGTAGATCTCATCTTCGTTCTATTGAGGTGACGCAAGCAAAAATATCTTTTATTACCATCTCATGGTGATCATTTGCTTGTCTTACCATCTTACTCCCTTGTGAGAAGACGGCTGTTAGTGTGAGTGAACCAACCTTCCAGACTTGTATGACATACTGATTTCTGTATACCTTGCAAGTATCTACTCACAACATATATAATGTTCATAACCTTGTATTGGTTTTGGTGTCCCATGATCTTTATTAACTCAATGAAATCAAGCTTTAAGCTCAATAAGAGAATCTACTAACATCTTATTAGCAGAAGGTCATTAAACGCTTGCCTTCCTTCCTTGAAAGCATATATCTTTCAGAGATGCATCAAATATATGTTTTTCCTTGCTATAATACTTAAGGTCCACATCATTAGATGTTATTTGAATCCCACTTTCTATTATTCATTCCCAATTGTTTGCAGAAAACTTCTATGGCTATATAACTTCTTGGATGATGGTAGAACATGCCATATATTCTGATTCTATGGATTATAGAGATATGTACCATATATCTCGTTGCTTCTTAAATTCTAATATTATTTTCCTAGGTATTGTATTGGAATGCCCTTTCAAGAATAAGTTGTTGCCTTCATAACTCAATCCATGGTATAGTTAGACCAAAAATAATTTTTGAGTTAGGCCAAAAGCTTTAGTCTTATATACACCAATGTCTATACTTAGATCACCAACCATATTCTTATTATGAGACTTTATCCACCTTTTCTATATTGGATTCATCAAGGGATACATAACCTCTATGAGGTAGAGCCCTTGTCTATAAGGGTGACTATAGATTCATAGCTTAGCATATTGAGGTACTATAAGGACCATACTCGTACATGTCCCAGGTGATAAGGACCTACTTTCCTAGTGTAATCTTTATTTATTCTACCCACTATAAACTTACAATTGAAGTATTATTCTAACCCTTTATTCATTTAACTTGACACATGTTTCACCTAAACATACGTCATTATAACAGAGAATGACTTTTAAAAGAGTTATCTTAAGATTGTTTGGACTTAGGTAGTTTTCTTCGACTTTTTTGAAGTCGGTGATGATTTCCTTTTGTAAAACCTCTTATACTATTACTGAATGATTGTTTTCACTAGCTCTCAAGTTGTTTCTTGTAGAGTTCATCATCCAATTTCTAAATTGGAAAATGGTTACTTTACATCTTCTTGATGTAAATTCAAGCCTAAGCTTATCGTTATAGCCAACATTAGTCATTTAGAGCTAAAATGAATAACTGGCAACAAGGCTTCTTGTTACCAATATCTTCTAGTTGTGATACCCTTTAGGCACTAAATGTTTTTATGTTTGATTGTCCTTCATGTAATTGAGAACTTACATATTCCCAATTTTCCTTTCGGCAATGAAGCAAACCTTCCAAACATACACTTGTCTAATTTCAAGAAAAGAATATATATCTTCTTGCATTGCCCTTTGACATTTATCTTAACAGATCCTTTTAGTATCTCTCAACACTTCTAGGTAGCCATCATTTCTTTTTTAATTATGAAGAGAGCATTTAATATAGGTGGACTTTAGAGGATTATTGGTGAAAATAACCTCAAACCCTCCCAATGGACAGTGAAATGAAGAATACTTATATATTCCTTGTCACTATCAATCTCATAAAGAGATTTGTTAAGATCAATGCTCATTTACTATTAGGAAATATTTGTTCTATGAATGTTGGGTTCCTTAGTTCTCTCTTAGCCACTATGCATTGTCATTTTCACTAATAAAGATGCATCATCATGTTCTAAGGTTATTTTATGAAGACATGCATTTTCATATATTGCCCCCAATATTCCGTAATATGGAAAAACAATGGATATAAGCAGCTGATCATTATGGTCTTGTGATGCTTAGACATGTTAAAGTCCTATCCACAACACATAGGGCATAGATGTGACTGATTTGAAATTCACTTGGTTAAGTCTCAAGATAATAGCTAAGAGTTTATTGACCAAACTATGGCTGATAATTTCATTTATGATTTTGTCTACTTAAACCCTATTAGGGAGAGATCAATCTCTCAATTTCAACAACTTCATTGAATTAAAGGTTTCTAGGAATTAATAGTTTCCTAACAATCTCTTTCTTGTACACAAAGCATCTTGAACTAAACAAACAAGTATTTTTAACCCTTGTTAGTTCAAAAAGGTCTTATCCTTATAGTTTAACTAATTAACAAGATTTGACCATTATCTAACAGCCTTATACTTGTCCAAGATTATATAAACATAACTATATTTCAAGTAAACGTCCATGATGTTAATGAAATACTAGGCTTTGTGTTCTACCCTCACATTCATTGGTTTACAAATGTCATAGTCTGCTAAGTGCAAAAGGATTTATGCTCTTATCTAAAAAAAGTTTCCTTATATGTCTTGCCAACTAGATTGAGTAGTTTTCAACTACTCACACACATTACTTAGCAAAAGATATTCTTTTGCTAGTTTTGGTCATTCTTCTTGATCAAAGTATTCATGTGAAAAGAAAAAGAATATAATTTCTAAGACAACAAAGGAAATTTTAAATCCAACATTAGATTAGAGAGTCATAATCCCATTGATCTTTAACTAAAGAGATTACAAAGAGATGCGTGTGTTGATTTTAAAAGTGAATCAAGATGGTATGTCCTAGCAGAGTTAACATGTAGGTTCCAATCCTATGATCCTTTAGCTTAATTTTCATCTAACACAATGGCCATATCTGAAACTCCTACTTTCTTAACAGGGTTTGTTCCATTGATGTCTCTTAAAGGATTATAAGTGTGGCTTTAAATCTTTGTTAGAAGAACATTCTTTTCCTCCTCTGGGTCAAGTTTATCTCATCGATCTCTAGTCTTTTAAGACTTGAGTTTTGAGGATGAATCATACCACTCTTTAGCTAAGTTCATTTGGCTCATCGATCTTGTGTCCTTATGCCTTTCATTCTAAGACTTAATTAATGTGGTAAACCATATTACCGAAGGTTATGATATGCTTATCATGAGTAATATTTATTCTCGCATATTTGTACTTAATGTGAGACAAAGCTTACTCCCAGTCATTGAGAGATGTATATCACAACATACATTTGTTGTTTGCTAGAAAGAACTTGGCTTTGCTTGCCTCAACTTGTTAGTTTGACATTAGCCTCAAGTGTAGCCTAAACGATAGGTTAGGACTTAGCACACTATATCAAAAATTATTTAGTTTGACTTTGTGGAAGAAGAGTTTTAATTCAACTTCCAATAATATCCACTCTATCTAGATAACATTAGATTGCTAAGATCATCATGATGAATATTGTTCTTTCTATGCTTGATAGTATAAGTTTCTCATTTCCTTTAGGGCACTTAAGCTCTTGAATGCTGAAGTCTAGTTGGTATGATATCTTTAACATCTCTTAAGAGATTTAAAAGCTGTTAACTTTATCGTTATCTCTATTGAGCATGTCTTCATAAACTCAAGTGGACTTGATTATAATTTGGTCACATAAACAATTATGGTATACAAATCTTATTTTGTCCACGACATAGGATAATTAGATGATACATTCACTGGTTTTATGTTTAGGAGACAACTATGTTGACTCCCATCCCACTCATTTTAGTTAGCTTACTACCCTTTTAACTATAATCTTTATTGAACACTTTCCCCTTAAGGTTTCTGGATAAGCTCCAAAAGGTTCCACTTAAATGGAGCAATTATTATAATGATATAACAACCTTTAAACAAATAAATGCATGAATGTTCATCATGGAAGAGAATAAATTCAAATCTAAATGCAAAGAATTTTATCATAAATCCAATGCAATGGAACACTTAGGATGTATGAGTTTGAATCTCATATTTATGTCTCTTGATTTGTCTCCCCCTCTCATAAACTTCTATTTTACCATCTCAAAGACATGTAGTATCTTGATACAATATTCAGCCCATCTTAGCCATGCATTCATCCACTTGCTTGGATGAATTTGTGGCACAGTCATATAAACACATGTAGCTTCATGCTACAATGCTCAACTCCTTCTAAGACATGTTTTTCATCCACTTACTTTGATGCATTTATGGCATACCACCTAATGGATGAAATGATTTGTTTATTTCTTCCTATCTCATCCTTTGTCACAATATTTGTGAAGAAATGTCAACAAACTATCTCAACCATAATTGTGGTTGAAATAATATGGGAGAGCTTACTTTCATAAGTTCATGATGCCAAAATTTTCAAGTTTTATTTAGTGTGAGTCAAGATTGTATTTATCTTACTCAAAGTAATTGTTTGAATAATTTTCAAATAAAAATAACTATTCAACATTGAATATTCTTAACATTGTACACCAACTAATTTCAAAAACCAAAATATTTGAATTCAAACTTCAATAAAAAAAGTTTCAAGAAATTTGTAAGTGCAGAAAAGATTATTCAACAGTGAATTTAGGTCTTAACAAAAATATAATGTGTTTTTATACCAACTAATTCCAAAACCAAATGAAAAAATTCAATAAAATTTCAATTTAATGGATTTTCAGGAATTTTCAAGGCACATAAACATTCTCTTGACTGCAAACAGAGTTAAACTTTCTTCAAATATATACAAATTATATATTAAATTGAAGCTCTCAAATTTAAGGATTTTAATAAACAAACTGCGTCCTAATCCAAACTCCCACACGATCATACAATCTTGGAAAAATCCAGTGAATGCCACTCTTGGCAGTTGCTCTTAAATGCTACATGCCGCCACGTAGGCCCATACGGTGACACACACTGGCCACCAAGACTCCACGTACCATCCTCTTACAGATGGTCCCTACCATGTGTCAAAATGTGGTCCCTATAGGCCCCACACACCACATGTCATCATTTCCCTTTTTAAAAAAATTGTTGGTTAACGTTGGCAGTCAACATTGACTATTGACCCCTATGATATGGTGGCCTATGATGGGTCCGCTTTCAAAATTTTGACACGTGTTAGATGGTGTGGATGCTCCATCAACTGATGATATGACATCCTTACAAAGGCTCCACATCATCATGACATGGCACGTGATGACACGCGGCACCCTCTCAATGGTCCATGTGTTATGGTTGACTGTTGACGTGCTTGTTAGCACCACATCATCATCTACAACCTCCAGCCGGGTTATCTTGATTTGGTTGGAGCTCCGGTGGGTCATCACGACCTGCCAACTTCAAAAGGTTATATCTTCCTCATTTTAGCTCCGTTTTTTGCGTTCTTGGTTTTGTTGGAATTGTTGCAGAACAAACTACAACTCTATGGCCTTTATGTTCATAAATAATCTCATTTTTTGGGTAAAAAATGCACGTGAACAGAAGGTCATGACAGTAATCCAACCCACCACCTTCTCTCCTTTATTTCTCTCTCATCTTATCTCTATTTGATACGTTATAAGTATCATTAGAATCATCTATTTAAACTCTACACATCTATGGCCTTATTTTAAACAAAATGATTTGTTTTCAAAAACCCATTTTTGGCTAACATTGACGGTACGACGTAACGTTATTTAGATGTGTTTTCTCTCATTCTAATAAGCTGGCTCAACCATAAAAGGGTTAAGTTATTTATTTTTTATCATTCATATTTTTAAAAATTTAACTTTCGATCCCTTAAATTGGAAACATAGAAGAAGAGAAGGAGAAGAATGAGCAAGATGTATATATGTGAATATAATAAGAGCTATAATCTTAAGAACTCAATTTTAAATATCCACATGCAAATAAGAAATAAGCATATTTAGAGTTTCAAGCAAAAAGAAACTAAGGAGGATATAAAGCTTGAGATAAATTAAGAGGGAGAAGCATCACATATGTAAATCATCACATAATAATTCATTCTTTTAGAACAAATCAAGAGATATATTTTTATCGCCTGAAAAAATGCTAACTTTCTAAATAGATAGTCAAAAAAATCATGGTAGAAATAATAATTATGCCTACACATAAAGCATAAATATCAACATTATATATTCACATATATAATAATAGCACAATGGAAAAATATGGTGGAGATATAAATAAAAAATTATATCACATGCTTATTCTCAAAGAATAAATCACAACCTTAAGATCAAATAGCTATGATACTAATATTAGAAATAATATGAAGAATAGAGGCAAGAGATGCGTATCGGGTCAAGTTAGATCCAAGAGGATAGCTGACGTATCGGTTAAGACTACTAAAGCCTAACTAAGATTTACACAGTAGTGCACCAGAACATAAATAAATTATTGAGGAAAAGAAGAGAGAGCACAAAAGATTTCAATTACTCTATGATGATTATCTGCTTGGTAAGGAAGGTCTTATTTATAGAGACCTCAAACTTGCCCTTCAAGCAACAATCACTCGGTAATCTAAGTAAGTTTCCAATTTCTTCTATATTGCACTCTTAGTAACAATCACTAGCAATTAATTGCTCAATGATTTACTAATCAAGAGAAAACCTTCCAAATCTATATTAGTTAACCTATCCTGATTAAATAGCAATTCATTTTAGGAAATAATTGCATGTCAAATCTCTTCCTTTATTCATTATGATTTTATTTTGGAGCAATCAGTTTGACCCATTAAGGGCTGACTTAAGACCAAAATCCAACATTTCCAAAATCCTACAAATATGGGCAATATCACTCGTACAGTTGGAAGCATTTTGTTCAGTTTAATAAAGAAAAGGATAGTTGTAGGGCATCACCTACTTATGCTCTTTGTTGGAAGGCCCTCCCATGTGAGAATGGGTTAAGTTAAATGATGATGGGGCTATGTCAAGTACAAGCTATAAGGCAAGATATGGAGGTGTGCTAAGGGAATAAAAATGTTGCTAGATTGTTGGTTTTACTCATAATTTGGAATGTTGTAGGGCATTTAAAGCTGATGAATGGGCAATTTTGAAGGGTTTGGATCTTGCTTGGAAATTAGCTAGGTTTCAAGAAGATAATTCTTGAATCTTATGCTAAGAATTTAATTAAACTCTTCAAGGATGACTCTCTGGATAAACTTTGCAGCTAGGTATTCCTTGAAATACTAAGTACGATGAGGTTCATTTAGGATCTTTAAATAGTTCGTATTTCATGAGTTCAAAACAGAGTAGTTGATAGTTTAGCTAAAAAGTGTTAGATCCTATGTTTTGATGATAACTAAACTAAGTTTTGTAAGATTTTAAAATGATATAATTTTCAAGTTTAGCAAAACAAAAGGATGGTTTTCAAGATATGCAATCAAACCTCGAGGTTTTAGTAAAACCTAAAGGTTTAGTCAAACTCTCTATAACAACGAGGTTTGAGACAAAACTCAACATAACAGCGGGTTGCCTAAAACCTCGCTAACAATGCGTTTCACTGCAAACCTTGAGGTTTAGTCAAAACCTTGAGGTTTCAGTGAAACTCGTCCTAAGGTGAGGTTTGGTCTAAAACTTGCCATAATGACGAGGTTTGGGCAAAACCTCGCAGTTGGTGAGAACACATACGAAATTCGAGGTTTGACCAAAACCTCGAGATTTTAGTGTTTCTTGCCTAACTGCGAGGTTTAGACCAAAACTTGACATAATAGTGAGGGAACCTTGTAAACTTGCTGACTTGAACTTTCTCTCCAAAACTCAAGGTTTGAGGGAAACCTCGAGGCTTCAAGGCTACTTTGTACAACAGTGAGGTTTGACTAAAAACTTGTTGTTGAAGCAATTTTTGGATGAAAACTCACTGACCATTTGTAATATGAGAAACCTCAAGGTTTAGGCGAAACCTCAAGGTTTGGGCAATACCTCAAGGTTTGGATAAGCTTTTTGATTTCTCAAGTTTACTTTCTAAAACTCTCAGTTATATTTTAAAAACTAGTTGACCAATGGGATAAAAGATTACCTCGAGTGAATTGTACAACCTAGAGGAATGTAAGTATGAACCCCATCTCTTAAGCTAAGATTACTTTAAGATTTTCATTGAAACCCGATACCTCAAGGTATATATCTATCAAACCTCATGGGAAGCTTTAACAAAGTTCCAAGCTTCAACCTCGAGTAAGCTAAAAAACCTCAAGGTATCTGAATTTTCTAAACATAAACCTTGAGTCTATTCAAAACCTTAAGGTAACAAACATCCTGAGAAAAACTCGAGTAAGGTTTATGAAGCAAATTGTTCAAATACTATCTTAGTTAAAACCTCAAGTAAGTTATTTGAATCAAGGGATCATAAAAACCTCAAGGGATCATAAAAACCTCAAGGTTATTTCAAAATTTTGAGAAAACAAAAATAGAGTATCGTAGCATCATTTTTATCTTGATTCTTATAAGGATTATATTGACACATATTGATCACTAACTTGTTTAGATACCTTCTCTTTTAGCATAGATATGGATCATTACAAGAGCAAGATAAGCATTCCACGAAAGAAGAAGGGTTAAGTGTCACAAGCATTAAATATTGGCGTGAATTAGGTAAAAACTCTCACAAAACATTTTCTCTCAGCTCAACGGATACTTTACTATACTGAAGAGGGAAAATCTTTGCATCTCTCCAACTATTACATTCAAGAAGAGCGAGACAACACCAACAGAAACTTAACCTCTCTCAATGGGTTCATAATGTCTTTTAACGACTATTATCTACAAAGACATTATAAATAACCAAGACATTTAAGATGATTACCCATGAAGTGCATTAAATTAATTGAGATACTATTGTATTTATTGTGTCTTAAATTTATCATATGAGCATTAGTGTTTATTCTTATCTACTATTAAAGAGAGTCTTGTATTAAATTCTCTTATTCTTGCCAAGTATAGCTCAAGGTAGAGGGACCTTGAGTTGGGGCTTAAATTACACCCTGTAAGGGGGAGTGTCTCATGAGTGGTGGTGTAAGTGAGCTTGTATAGAGGCGCTAAGAGCTCGTTAGAATTTTGGAAGATGGTGGAAATTCGAAGGGACTTTGGGTAACTAGACATAGGTCGTGGAGTTAGACTGAATATAAGTTGTGGTATCTGTTGAGTAATCCTCTTTCATTTAGTTTCATTCAAATATTAAATACATTTTCAATTTAACTAAATAATTTTTATCATCACCCAATTCACCCCCTCTTAGGTGAAGGTTTGCTCTAACATTTGGTATCAAAGCTAAGTTCTTCTGAGTATTACAGGTTTAACAACCTAGAAGAAAAAGATCTGATGGCAAACATAGGTGAAATCATTCTTTCTAATGGAGCTTCAATTACAAGACCTCCAGGCTTCAACGGAGAATAGTACTCATTATGGAAAGTAAAGTTTAGAGTGTTCATGAGGGCAATAGAATACGGGCTTTGGGAAGTGATTCAAGATGGAAACTATGTTCTAATGAAACATAAAGGAGACAAGATGGTAAAGAAAACAACATCTGAATTTGACAAAAATGACAAAAGACTTGTGACTCTCAAAAGCAAAGCTATTCTCATGACTCAAAGTGCTCTCAATCAAATAGAGTACTTTCAAATATGCAATTTGTTAACGGCTAAGGAAATGTGAGAAGCTCTAGAAATTGCACATGAAGGAATAATAGCAATTAAGGAAAATAGAATTAATACTCTAACTACAGAGTATGACTTATTAAGAATGAAGTCTGGAGAAAGCACTATTTAATTTGAGCTCAGATATACTCATATCATCAACCAGTTAGCAGCTCTCGGCAAAACTTATGAGTGAGGAGTTCAAGCTAGCTTCAAAGAGCTCTATGGAAAGACAGGGATAGATAGAGAATCAATTAATTTAATGCACTTGGACTTATGTGAATGACATTTGAGAATAAAAGTAGTGAATACCTATTTGACCAGTTTCAAAGAGCTTTATGGAAAGATAGAGATAGAGAGACAAATGACCATCCCAAAAGAGTTTTATAAAGGTGCAATAAAATGATATTAGATATGATTCAACCTTTGATGGCACATGCTAGCCCACCAAATGTGAGTGGGAGAGTATCATCATGTGTCAACTTTTGGTAGATTTGCACATATCTTTGGTTTCATCATATTGATATGGACTTGAGTATAATTATATGCCCACTAAAGTGGTCATTACAATACCCTATGAATGTTGGACTAAACAACATAGACTAAAGGGTCAATTTTTTCATAGACCATAAGGGTCAGTTGTAAATTCCCATATTGGTTGTAAGTAGGAGCTCATTAGGGTTACATTTTCATTTGTGAAAATGGCGATAAAATTTTGATTGAAAACAATTATAAGGAACCACATTAATTAAAAGGTACCACAACTATTGAATTAGTTTTCAAATAAAGATGACACTAATCACATTGTACCTCTTTGTGAGAGACAAGGACAAGGCAATACAGAATAAGTCAACAATACCCAATCATCTTTATAAATGGGAGCTTATAATGGTTACTAAAGAGGCCTGAACAATATAGAAAGGAGATTCAAAAAGCTCTAGTGAAAAGGGATAACTAAGAAAAATGTTCATGGTTATTTCAAAGGAGGATAATGAGTTGCATTTCGTACAAGAAGCCATGTCAAGAAAGAATGGAAGATATAAATGGAAAGGGAAATGGAAATCAAGTTGAGTATCAATTGATTTACCACTAAGTTGAAAGGGTTGTTGGAAACTAGTGAGTTCTCCAAGTTTAAGGGAAAAGTAGGTCAATCAACTAACATGAGCAAGACTCATTTAGTTACAAAGGGGTATATGTTAGATCCTATGTTTTGATGATTACCAAACTTATGAAGATTTGTGAAAGAATATTTTCAATCATGGGAAACTAAGGGAAATTACTGAAGTGATTATAGTTGAGTAATATCCACTTGGTTCAAGAAAAAGAAAATTAGTTTGAACATAACAGAAACCTTGCTTGTTTTGTGACCTCGAGGAAGAGCGTCACCCTCGAGGATATTTAGCCTTAGCACAAAGGCCAAGTTCTTGGCTCAACTAGCTACAATAGCCAAGTTTTGGTAAAAATCTGGCAGTAAGGATAAATGGTGTGGCACCCTCGAGGAAAGACTCCACCCTCGAGGACTCGAGGCTTGAAAAGCCTAAGTGTTCAACAAAGTAAGGCAGAAGAAGAACCTGGCCAGGCAAAGTCAAACCTGACCCTTAAAAGTCCAACCTGGCCAGTATGTCAAAACCATGAGGAAAGGTGTGTGTCCTCGAGGAAACAAGGTAAATTGGAAACCTGCAAGGCTGAAGAAGAACCTGACTAGTAAAGTCAAACCTGGCCCAGAGAAGTCAAACCTGATCTACCTGCCCAGTGTGAGGTATCCTCGAGGAATCGAGTAAAACTTTGTTCCCTCCCAAGCTAGCTCTCAACCTGGCAGTATACTCTTGACATATTAAAAGGGTAAAGTTTCTCAAGTAAACACTCTACCCTCAAGGATGGTTTGTACTCTTAACTTATGCTCTAGTTTTACGTATTTAAAATCACGAATCCTCAAGTAATGAAATCAACCTCAAGGATATAGGCCTAAACATGAACTCTATTTTCCTAACTACGACCTTGAGGAAAGACTTTGT
>JBAGKO010011237.1:0-26347 GCA_037177275.1 Acacia concinna | reverse complement strand
CCTGAAAACATAACAACATAACACCTTTGCCAAGGCAAGTGAAGGATTACATAAATAATATAAAATAAGTCTATTTTAACCCATAATTTAGCAAAATGAAAAGTATGAGACATACAATCCAAATACTATAATTATGATGCAATTTGAGGGTAAATGTGTGCAAATTAGATACAAAACACCCTAGAAAACCATATAAATATTCTATCAGATTAGTGTGAAAGCCCAATTGTAAGGGATAGTTGTGCTTCTTATCCTAAAGTTCCTATTCCTTTGGTAATTTCCTTGCTTCCTCTTTAACATTTTGATTTCTCACCCATTTGTGGCTTTTGGAAGAAGATTATGGTATTAGTCACAATTTATTAAAATTTTTATTATAAATTTTTATGTAAACACTAAAACAACTTTTTATTATATTGTTGCAGTGCCCGTTTTAGCCTAATAACATTGATTGTGGGTATTACGTAATGAAATTTATGAAAGATATAATTACTCACAATAAAACTTTTGTTCCTCCTAATGTAAGTGATTTTAGTTTCAACTGAAAGTTTTTTTTATTAGTTTCAATTGATTAGTAACATTTTTTGTGATTTTGATTTGTTCCGTAATACTTTCAATTTATAGTATTATGAAGGTGAACATGCCGTGCACTTTGACAGATGGCTAAGTGGATGAGGTAATAGAAGAATGGTGCGAATATCTATTAGAAGGTGATTTTTCATGCACAATATTTGAAATAATATTAGTAATTATTACTTTAATTAGCTTCTTCTATTTATTGAAATTTGCTATGTATATGCTTGTTTATTTTCTTTCTGGAACTGTAAATGTAATATTGTATTGGACTTCCTGTGGCTCTTTTCCTTTCTCTTCATGTTTCAATATGAAGAAAGGAAAAAGAGCCACAGGAAGGCCACATTATGTGGGCTTCCCCTAATTAGGGGAAGACCATAGGGTGTGGATTAGAGGGCGTCACACTAGGTCACGTGACCTACTGTGGTGCCCTCTCAGGAGGGGCCACAGTAAGGCACCCTACCCTATTGTGGCGCTCCCCCACAATAGTGCAATATATGCACTTCTGTGGCGCTCCCACAGTAGGGCTCTAAGGGTACCCTAAGGGAGCGCCACAGTAGGGTACCTTACTCTTGTGGCGCTCACAAACGCCACAATAGCTTACCGTGGCACTAGCACTTGTGGAGTTTAAAGAACGCCACGAAACTGTGAAAATAAGCGCCACAGGAGTGTATTTTTGTAGTAGTGCTCATTTTTGTCACCAAAGAACAACAAACCGTAGCTATTATGGGTGTAGAGATCGATTCGAATGAAGGGACAAGACTATAGAAGGAGAGGAGAAGAGAAGAAGTTAACAAATGTGCGATGGTGATGATGAAACAGCGATTTTGGTGGTGGTGGTGGTCTCCTCCTCCTCTCTCCTTATTCACTTCCTTCTCTCTTTTAAGGTCCCCTCCTTTTTAAAGAGATGTGTCGATTCCTTCCTTTTATTTCCAAATTTACACTAAAACTTGCCCTCCAAGTTGAAGCCCTTTTCTTTCTAAAGATTATAGTTTCCTAATATGAATTTCTATAGAATCTGGCAGCAAAACAATGATTTCTTTCCTTAATAATTTTTAGCTCCAACTTTCTTAAAATAACCTACAATGCAAACTAAAATTACGTAGCAACTTATGTTCTAAGTAAATCATCTCAATAAATATTTATAGAAATATTGTCCGTTTAAGATATATTTTCATATAATCTTCTTTAATTCAAATTAATTATAACAATGTAATTTAAGTCCTTTAAATGTCCAAATATAGAATAAAATATCTTATTAAAATTTATCGCAATCACTAGGATGCAAGCATAGTAATTGGGTCTAACCAAGATAAACCTCCTGTGCGCACTTGATTTATATATACCTCTTTTACATCCTCTATTCATCTCTAATTTTTGGGGAATTGGTTTGTTTAGTAAGCAAAAATGCTTAGTAGGGAGAGCTCTTAATATCTAACCTATCAGAATTGAGATTTTAAAAGTTAATATATTTTTAAAAAATTATTTTAATAGATATACAATCTAAAATAAAAATAATCCCCTTAATTACTATTCTTTCAAAAAATATATTTTTTAAAATCATCATTGTAAAAAAAAAAAAAAACCATCTAGACCGTTTAACATCACGGTTCATATCTGATGAGCACACTCTACCAAGTTTTATCTAAAAGCTTAGTTGGAAAACCGGTCCCTGATTTTGGTGCTTTTTTCAGTGTTATTGAGATCTTGTTTGGTAGTCACTTAAAGTGGCTTCTCATAAAAAAAATAAGTCACTTTTTAAATTTGAGTGTTTGGCATGAGCTTCAAGAAAGAAGCAACTTATAGGAAAAATAGCTGCAAAAAAGTCATTTCTCCTATTTTTAATAAGTCACATTTTTTACCTCAAATCCAAACTTAAGTCACTTTTCTTATCACCAACAACTCACTTTTGTACCCCTAATCAAAACAAAACAATTTCTGATATATCACGTGTTTTTTAAGCTACTTAAAAAAATAAGCCATTTATGATAAATTAGGTCCAAATGGATGAGATTAAACTTCAAAAGAACAAAACTGTACAACACACAGTCAACTGCCCCACGGGTAATGGGGTGACCAACCGTCTAATGATAATCTTACCATCGCTATGCCAATCAGTTCTCTTTGTAACTAGTTTATTTATACAAGATCATTATGTTTATTACCAATATTCATAAACACTGATTTGTGCGATAATGTCACAAGTCTGAAACAAACTTATAAAAGAAAATACAACTACAATAAAATGAACATTTAATAAAACTGATAGAAACAAATAAAACATACAGCCGAATGCATGGAAATATTATACTAAATTTTACAACTATTTTATAAGCCTAGTTTTTTACAAAAATTATACAATGATTGATCACCAGTCCAATGCTCTCTCAATCAGATTGTATTAATAACTGTAATTTATTCATAAAGAGCTGGATTTGATAATCGTGGCGTGGGAATAGCAACTAGAGGTGTTTTCTTCTTTAGCACAATACCAAACTTTTCTGCTATATCCAACTTCTGGTCTTGAGGGACTTTCCAGTCAAATGAATGCATCAGTGTAGCAAGAGAATATAGCAAATTCTTCTCAGCTAGTGATATTCCTGCACAAATTCTTCGTCCAGACCCAAATGGCAAATAACTGAAGTCATTACCTCTAAAATCCAGCTGTGTATCTAAGAATCTAGAGGGATTAAATTCAAGAGGATTGTCCCAAAGAGAAGGGTCTCTATGTATTGCCCACACATTCACAAACACACGAGAGCCTTTTGGGATTGTGTAGCCTCCCACAGTGGTGGTTTCACTTGGACGGCGAGGAACTAAGAGTGGAACAACTGGATGTAACCTCATAATTTCTTTCAGAACAGCGAGCAAGTAAGGAAGATTGTGAATATGAGACTCTTCTACAATGTTTTCTTGTCCCACAACACTGTCTAATTCTTGTTGGATTCTCTTCATAACATATGGATTGGACATAATTTCAGCCATTGCAAACTCCACTGTGTTAGCAGATGTGTTGGTTCCACCTACCACCATGTCCTTTTCACATACAAACTTATTAGTAACCGATCACTAAACTATATATCTCCCCCTAGCCTCCATGACTATGTAATAACTTGCTATATAGATTTTGGACAGTAGTATATATACATATATTTAATAAAGTATATTTTTAATCCTTTTAACACAGTTAACAATATATCGATATTTTAAATGTTGAAAGAACTTTTTTGGGTAAAAGATGAAACGCCTTTTTTTCAATTCTGACATATTTAGTTTAATTTCTAAAACATCAATTATCGTGACGACAAAACAATCATTATTAGGAAGAGTAAAACAATTTAGACTTGAATAACTAAATACATGCTTTTGGAAATTAAGAGACTGAACTGAAACTTTACATATATAGTTAAAAGACTGAATGTATGATTTGGCCTAGATTTTATATTTATATTGAAAGATTTTTTTTTTCTTTTATTTGTGTCTATTCTTTCCAACATAGATGCATGCTTTGAGATTCGAAGTTAACACCCAAAGGAATCTAGTAAGGCTTTACATTGCTGTACTAACCCTACCATGATACAAATCATTTTAAATATTTTTTAGGGTGAATGTACAAAAATAATAATAAAGTATTACACCATGAGCATTCAACATAATTATTTTTTGTTGAATGTAAGAATAGTAGTAAACACTTAAATGAAGAGCACATTTCAAAATTCCGTTGATTGTACTTAACATCTGTTAAGTGAGGCCAACTTACTCCTAAGTACAAAAAAAAGGAAGTTAGTCCTAGTTAACAGGAGTTTCGAAGTTTACTCCACTTTTAAATGTTTATTATTATTTTTTACACCCAATAAAAGATAATTATGTTGGGTGCTTCTGGTATAGTACTTATTACTATTTTTGCACCTTAACCCTCTTTCTTATGCCTAAATATATGACAAAGTTGAAAGCTAATAGGAGAAAGATATACCATGAGGAGGCCCTTAATGTGTGGCACGGTGAGTGGTACTTCAGAATTTTGATCTTCCTTCAGTTTCAACAAGAAGTCCAAAAAATCTTTACTCTCTTCTTCCTTGCATCTCTCCTTGTTCATCCTTAGTCGCTGCTCCATTATCTTCTCGAAGATCTGGTCGAATTGCTGAACCAACAAACTCATCTGTTTCTCCACTCCCTGCAAGCCAAACCTCGCCAACCAAGGAAAGAAGTCTGATACATTTGGCTTACCCAACAGCTCTGTGAAGTTCTCCACCACTTTCCTCACCTCTGCTCCCACAATAGCCCTCTCATCGCCTTCTTCCACCGTCCCACCCCATATCATGCTAGTGATCACGTTCAACACATTCAGAAACATCAGCTCCCCAATAACCACCGGAGACCCAACCCGGCTGTATAGGTAGCCCACCGTTTCACGAATCTCCTTGTGACGGAGCAAGTAGACGGAATCCAAGGAGTTGTTACTGAGCATGTACTGCACAAAAACTTTCCTCAACATTCGCCACTCTGATCCATAAGGGGTCCAAAGTATGTCCCTTGCACCGTAGGTCGCCACCTTGCCGGCTGCTAGAACATCATGGTTGGCGAAAATGACATCATGGTCTCTGAGCACTTGACGAGCCATTGAAGGGGAGGACACGACGAGGCTGTGTTTGGCTCCGAGTCGGAGGGAAAAGATGGGACCATAGGTTTGAGACAAAGAGGTAAAGTGTTTGTGAAGCTCAGGATCGAGGGAGAGAAGATTGCCGATCAAGGGAAGGCCTGGTGGACCTGGAGGTGTGTTGCAGTGAAGGTGTTTGAAGAAGTAGAGTCTTGCATACCAAGAAGTTGAGAAAATTATTATCCCCCAGAAAGAAAGAAACACAAGCGTGGAAGGATCCCACTGGCTTATGGAATCCATCAGGTTTGCATGGAACTTAGGAGAGAAATATCAGAATGAAATTGAGAGGAAATAGCAGTTGTGAATTAAATCAGGACTCCTTGATGGTGAGTAGCATAGCCTGCTGGTGTTTATATACTGAATATTGTGACATCATGAGTCGTCAGATGTGGGGATATGTAGAGAGAGAGGAAAATAGGAAAGAATAATATTTAATACCCCTAAAAAAAATGAGGAATTCTCTATTTAAACCAAAATCAGGCCTCTTGAATTCTCTATCTCTATATAACATATGACGGATATCTTAAGAAGATTGGATAGCGATTTACACATCCACCAAGATCGTTACGTACATCTCAATTTGTCTAAAGCATGCGGGAATGGTACTGCTTGTTATGATACAGTACTTACCAAGTTTTGTCAAATTAAATAATTAATATGCGTTTATATTATGCTATTATATATATACACTCCTATATTAGAGTTAAGATGCAAAAATCAAGGTTAATAAATCAGAACTGGCCACTAAACTGGTTCAGATAGTGGGCCAAAGCTAGGTTTGTGGTTCACATCAAGTCAAACAAAGCTAGCTTGAGACTATATTGATAAGAAAGTGAATTTGAATATAGTAAAAATGGGATAGTTGTGAATTGTAATGGTCAAGTTCACAATTGAAATATTCCAAATTTTAATATTGAGGTTTAGAGTTATGTAAAATTTAATTATTGATGAGATTGAGATATATAGAGGAGAAATTTGAATGTTTGAGACTTAGGAACACTAAGAATAATTATTGAAAATTATATTTCTTGGCTTTTTCAAATAGTTATAGAATTTGAAACTTTTCAATGATCAAATGCTGATATTTTTGAGTGAACCTTTTTTGCATTTGAAAGTAAACATCTTAAAACTTTACATAGAGCCTTAATTCATAATTTTTGGAGATTTGTAAAATCATATATGAATTTTGGAGTTTGGAATTATAGATAAAGGTAAGTAAAGAGCTTGTAACCCTAAAACTAATTGTAACTTTGAGAGTGACATAGAGTGATAATATACCTATCCGTATAATTCTTAACTTATGTGTTTTTTTGCATTGGTCCTTCTTGGAAAACTAGATATCTCCACCAGAATGATGGTATTTTTTATATTTAACAACAACACTTGCATTTAACTATAACTGAACTTTGAAGATTATAAATTTAGAATGATGAATTGATGCTTATGTTATGTATGCTTATGATATATTTTTTTTATTACACAACAAATAGGTTAAGATCTAAATGGGTTAGCTATAACCCATTTTAACCCACCCATTCATATCACAACCCATCCTAATTACACCCATATAATATTAAATAGGAGGGCTATGGGTTAATTATGAATAAATGTAGACCTTGTTAAACCAATTGAACCAAACTGGTTTGATGACCATTCACGGGTTTTATGGTCAACCTAGCCAATTTGGTCCACTTCAATAACCATGGAAAAAAGCGAAAAATACATGATTTTTGGAAAAGTGCTCTCATCACCAAATGTTTTTTAAGGACAAAAATAAATATAAACTTTTAAAATAAGTGAAAAAATATACATTTATCGTTAGTTTAGATTTTTAAGGGTTAAAGGTGAAAAAATACACATGAAATTTCCCAAAAGTGTGCCTAACACAATAGTTTTTTTTTGGGCAAAAATAAATAGGGAAATTTATGCAAAGGTCCCGAATAAAGAAATATACTTCAAAGAGGTCCCGTGAAATGAAAATACTCTTCTCAGCTCCGCAGGGACTTCCCTGTAATAACTTTGAATTGTCTAATGACCCTTATGCCCTAGGTAATCTGAAGAAAGAGGGTACACAAATTTAAAGCAACATACTCTCCCCAGATAGCCCCATGAGCTCTGTCTTTCTTGCGAAACCCACCTGCCATCAAGATCGATCTTAGCAATTTGGCTGTCGAACCCTAATTTCTATCTTCATTTTTGCAAACCTAATCGCTCCCTTGTCCTACTTTCTTCTCCAAACTCTGAGAATGAAGGCAATTTGTACTGTGAACTCTCTTGCTCCACTCTCTAAGCTCCAAGTCTCCAAGATCAATGATTTATTTCCTGTCTCCACTCCCTACTCTGAACTGTGAACTCCACGACCACTCTTTCAGTCTATCCCTCTCGTCGTTGTTACTAGCTCACTTTCTCTTCTTTGGCCATTACCAGATTCCAAACCCCATCTCTTGCCATCTCGTATCTAGTCTCTCGTTGTCTTGCAGGTGGCAGGCTAATCCGCTCTAGTCTCATACTCTCACTGTCTCACTCTCTCATTACAGATATTGACCAATGCTGAACCTATTACTTTCCTTTATATTTACTGTATTTTGTTCTCTTCAGGAATTTTCCTGGTCTGTTGAATCATGAATGAATTTGTTTTCTTGCGGGATTGATTGATTGGTTGTTATTCTTGTTGAATGGAATTTTTGGTTGCAGTATAAATTATAAAAATAAAAGATGCCTTCAAGTGAGGAGAATAAAAGAAAGAATGTTACAAAGCTACTAAAGTGGATGTTGATAATGTGTCAAACCGATTTGAACAACTTGACTCTTTTGTGCAAGATATATGTATATTTGATAGATCTTTATAATATGAATCTTTATGAATTTGGGAATTAGGGTTAAGAAGAGATAGGGTTGAAGAAGAAGAAGTAGAGAAGAGTTAGAGAGGAGAGAAAGAGAAGTGATCTGAATAGTGCGCTAAGCTTAATTAATAATGCAAGTATGAAATATTACAGGAGGTACTGTCATATATATATAGGAGGCAATTCTGGGAATTAGGGAATCGGTTTCTTAGGGTGTTGACTTATTTTTTGATATGAACTGTTATTATTGAAAAATATTATGATGAAAATCTGAATGACTTTCTTAACATGGCTTCCCCCCTCTCTCGTTGAAGAGGAAGCAGAGTTCCTTCAAACTAGATTTAGTGAAAGCAATTCTTTTTTTCTGTGAAGTATGAACATTTTAAATATAATACAATGCTATAGTGAGACCTTTTTGGTACTGTTATTTGAAAAGGCGTAAGAAGATTTGACTTATCTCAAGGCCAACACCTCAATTATCTTACATTGTTACTTGAAGAAAATAATTAAAATTGGAACGTCTATCTACAAACTTAGTTTTAAACCATTGAAAGTTACATCTGTTGCAATTACATTAATCATTGTCACAAATTTTAATTCATATTACATTTTTGGGTGTAAAATATGGTTGCTTATATTGATCGAAACAACTCATTCAACATCTAATTTGAACTTTATTAGTTTTGAACACCAGTAAATTGCAAAGCTTGATGCTTTATTTGGCACTTGTTTCACTGATTCTGATCCACATGGCTCATTCCTTCAAAAGTGGAACAAGATATTTGTTTTAGGGAAATTTGTGTTTAGGTCTTGACTAATGGAATTTACGATAAAATGATCTTGTGAAATCGTGTAATTACAATAAAGCCCCGTGGGACCTTTCTGCAATTAATTCCTTATTATAAAATGATTTTCTCTCTCTCCCTCTAACTGATGTGTATGTCTCTACCTCTGTCTTTGAAGTTATAATCGTCAATGGTATAACATTGAGTTGTCAATGGAAGAACACTGAGTTGTCAATAAAAAGTACATATCATTCTCTCTCTCTCTCTCTCTCTCTTTTAAATGCCATTAGAAATACTTGTGTTTCCATTGACAACTCAATGTGTGCCATTGACAACTTAGTGTTCTACCATTAACAATTGAATGTTATACTATTGATAACTATAACTTTAGAGAGAGAGACGGAGACAGTGAGTCATAGTTGTTAATGGTATAACATGGAGTTATCAATGAAGAACACTAAATTGTCAATAGGGTACATTGAGTTGTTAATGGTATAACGCGTGTTTCCATTGACAACTCAATGTATGCCATTGACAACTCAGTGTTCTTCCATTGACAACTCCATATTATACCATTGACAACTATAACTCACTGTCTCTATCTATCTCTCTCTGAAGTTATAGTTGTTAATGGTATAACATTGAGTTGTCAATAGTAAAACATTGAGTTGTCAATGGAAACACAAGTATTTCTAATGGCATTTACAAAAAAAAAAGAAGAGAATGATATCCACTTTCCATTGACTACTAAATGTGCGCCATTGACAACTCAATGTTATTCCATTGACAACTATAACTTCAAAGAGAGAGAGAGAGACAGAGTGACAGAGATAGACGCATTAGACACGTCAATTAGAGGGGGGAGAGAGAGAGAGAGAAAATCATATTTAATAAGGAATTAATTACAAAAAAATCCTATGGGACTTTATTGCAATTACCCGATTGTACTGATTCATCTCACTTTTTTTTATGCATTTATAGTTCTTGAAAGCTTATTGACTGACAAAAAGCTTGCTCAAATATTAAATAGTGGTGATTTTGATTGTCATTATAAAGTTAAGAGGAGGCTTTAAATCGCTAAACACAAAGAACTTTCTAAAATTTTTTGTGGAAGTAACTTGTTGCATTGCACTTTGGATTACTAGTCTAGGTGTACAATTAATAGCAGAACTGGATCTTTGAAATGTTTGATAAGCATAAGTTTATTGATGTAAGCTGAGTCCATTGCTGCTATATGCTTGTGATTTGTCGGGATTCAATCATTTTTTTATTTGCTATTTGCCTACAAGGGATATGTTCTTTTTAGCTCAAGGAATGCATTGTTGTCAATCAAATAAGTGGAATTTTCTCAAAATCTCCAAATGTCATCCGATCTATGAAGCACCATTAATCATCATTACACTTCTTTTGCATACTAGGCAGTTTTGGAAACCATCTTCCATTTTGAACTAAATCGATTACCCATCATAATCTTGCATTTAAAGGTTGTTTAGTGAATATCTGCTGTCTGTTTTTTGTTCACGTTTGAAACATGCTTTTTGGCAAATCCTTATTAACGTTTTGCCTTAGGATTTATGTTCAAATGCATGACTAATTCCTTAGACGGAGAGAACTATATTGTTTGCAACCAAAAGGGTGGATTTACAACACGGTATAAGAACTAATTTAGTTATATGTTAACATCTTGATAAGGACTTGAATGTTGTATCTTTTTCCAAAACACAATTCATGTCCATGATGGCCAAGACCCTTGTTGTTTGGCCAAAAACAAAACAATGGTTGCAAATGTGAGATGCATCTGAACAAGGGGAAGATAGCTACACAATGCCTTAATATTCTTTAGAAGAATTGCATGAATTGAAGGTTGGGTTCTTGTGGTTGCTTGTGACACATCCTAACAACATACACGCAAAGAAAGTTTTATCTATGGTGAACAAGAAAATGCAGAGAAGGAGAGAAAATTAGGTTGAATATTGTCACTTGTACTTAGAAGGATGTTGGTTGATTGAAAGTTTGAAAGTGTAATGAGTTTTTGTGTCTTTTGGGACTAAATGCAGTCAAGTCATGTTTTTTGTAACTTTGAATCACATACACTTTGTATTGGAATGATGTACTCAGTTTCATTACTGGTAGTTTCACAAGGGAGTTTGTTTAGTATTATTATGAAATTGATGAATAATATAGTAGTGTCATCCCAAGTCAATCAGGATCTGTGTAAGTACCATGTGGGAAGTCATTGACAACCTTATGGGCTTTCATTGACAACCCATTAAAAAGGCATTGATAACCCAGGGGTTGTGGTTGACAACCACTTGGGAAGTCATGAACAACCCGAGGGGCCTTCAACTTAAGGTCATGTCGTTGACAATTATACCCAACAATATGTACATTAATGTGTATATAAGTTGTTGACAACCTAATGGGCTACCATTGACAACCTCATGGGCTACTATTGGCAACCTTCGAGAAGTGATTGACATCCTCACGGGCTGCCATTCACAACCTCAGGTGCTTATGTTCTTACTTAGCCATATATATTAACAATTTGGCCCACAAACATACTATATTAACAATTTGACACTTAAACATGCATATATATATATATATATTAACAATTCTATCAGATTATAGTGACAACCCTAAGGGCTTCATTAACAACTTATGTGCATGTATTGACAAGTCTTTATCCATATGTTGACAACAACATTTATATCCAAAACCCAATTTGCATAAATGAAAGTTAGAAACAATACTTAGTTTTATTGAACATTCATTTACACAACAACATTCATCTACAAGGTAGTAAATCCATGTTGATAGACCTCCCAAAAAAATTATGGTTTGTGCTCCCTACTAGTAAGCGTGCTTAATGACATGTACACAACAATAGTATGTCATGCACTTTCCAAAAAAATACATGCACTATACAAAAAGTTAGCTAAATACAATATCTTCCATAATCCTGGATTAGGATTCTTGCAAGTCTTTACAGTATGTTCGGACTCATTGCACTTACCACAATAATAAACCCTTTTGCTTTGAAATTGGGATTCTATCCTTCTTTCTCTTGGCCTTCTAGGTAGTCTCCTTGTGATTGGTGGTTCTAACAATGCATGCGACATTAGCTGTGTAACTGTAAGGGATTTTAGATGTGGGCAATCATGTGTTGCTATTGGCCTCATGGCACTTGCATATATTTTCTCCTGAGTGGATATTTTGTAGCAATCATCCATGTAGGAGTAAACATTACGATGAATAGACTTTATTGGTGCATATGCATGAGAACAAGGTATGACATTCATTTACCATACCAAACAAGTGTTGGCCATCATCACTATTCACCTGTACATTACACTTGTCATTAACAAGTCATGGACTTGTATTAACAACTATTGTTGCACACTTTAACAACTCATTTTCACTTGACAGATCATCAATCCCAAACATTCAACTTTCACACTACATTAATGCACCCCCACTTTTAATGCATAAAATGAGAACATAATACCACAAAAAAGTCACATTTGAAATCATTCTTAATCACCCTTTTCACATAACTAAAGTCTTTAAATTTTATACAGTTGTCATTAACAAGTCATGGACTTATATTAATAACTATCGCTGCTCACTTTAACAACTCATTTTTCACTTCATAGATCAGCAATCCCAAGCATGCAACTTTGACAACCATTGGTACACCCCCACTTTTAATGCATAAAATGAGTGCACAATGCCAAAAAATAGTCACACATTTGATATCATTCTTAATCACCCTTTTCACATAACTAAAGTCTTTACATATTACACAATTGTCATTAACAAGCCATGCACCTATATTAACAACTATCGCTGCCCAGATTAATAACCCCTTTTTCCTTCCACACCACCTGTGTTGAAACTTCAAAATTTCACTCCAATCTTCATCCCTTTCCCCTTTAATGTAGAAACAGAGAATGCAGAACCCAAAAACAGAGCATTATCACCCATAAAACAGAGATAAAAAACTAAACCATAAACCAAACATCATCAAACCACAACCAACACTTAATATGTTGCCCACAAATAACATTCAAGAAGCAAACCATTATACCCTCACAAGCTTCACTATTTATCAATAATCAAACCAAAAAGTTAGCATCTTTTTCAGTCGTTTAGGTCAAAATAAACACTTCATCTTTTCAGATTATATAAGTGTAAACAATCAGTCAACTTAGATGAATAAGATGAAGATTATATGCCGCATTGATGTGCTTCGTACCTTGCCATTTACTCTCCATCATCCCCACCTCAGCTCGTAAAAATCCTCACCTTTGGCATGTTTTGTTTCAAGCTTCAACAATGTGTCATCTTCTGTTTCTCTATTCCATGAGTGTTTGTCTTATTCATTTTCTTTTTAACTCTATCTTATTTAAACATTAAGGGCGTAAAGGTCATTAAACAATTCAAATTTATTACAGAGAAGTCCCTAGGGAGCTGAGAAGAGTATTTTCATTCCAGGGGACCTCTTTGACGTATATTTTCTTATTTAGGACCTCTGTGTAATTTTCCCAAATAAATATGAACTTTCAAAAGAAGTATAAAAATATACATTAACCATTAGTTGACCATTTTAATTGTTTGACTGACCATGGTGATATTGAGGATGATGTGGATAATTAAGAAACAACTTGTAGAGAAATACTTGCATACTCTAGATGTACACTTCCTTTAAATTAAACTCTGTCCAATTAAAGCATAAGCACTCATAATTTTAATCCAAATTAGCTAATGACTCATTTGAAAAACTTTAAATTTTAACTTTTGTTTAAGAAAAATATTGGTTGATCATTGTGTTTTAATCTTTTTTAAGAGGTTAAAGTATACGTTTTGTCTTTAGTTTACATCAAGTATCTGTTTAGCCCTATAAGTTTACAAAATATATTTTTAGTCCTAAAATTTGACCCCCTTAGTTTCATTAACTGAAAAATGCTAAACTAACGAATTTAATAATGTTGACACATGACTATTTATTTTTAAATAGGGAAAATTCCAAAAAAGATAAATGAAATAGGAAAATCTCAATTCAGTACAGCGAAATTAGAAAATTCTAAATCAGTCTATTTCGTACTTTTTTTGGGTAATTACGAAAATGCCACTGAGTATTTCACAACATGAGTTTCGTAAATCATAACACGAGTATTCAAATTAACAACACCAGGTACAACGTATTTGCACTGTGAGTTGTAAATACATAGTATTTGATGTTGTGAATTACAAAACTCATGTTGTGAATTATGAAACTTGTGTTGTGAAAAATTCAGTGGCATTTTCGTAATTACACAAAAAAAGTACAAAACAAACTGATTTAAGATTTTTCGATTTCGCTGTACTGAATTGTCTTCTCCCTATTTTCAATGTCTTTTTCTAGAACTCTCCCTTTTAAATATATGTAAATAAAAAATAGTCAAAATAAAACCTAATGAAAGTGAGGTGCGGTCAAGTATCACATCTGATCAAAACATTCAACATCAATCGTTCTCATCTCTTAAGCCGAACAACTCTCATTTACAAACACGAGTTTCATCTGAAAAAACGTGCCAGTGGGGGTTCCTTGTTTGATAGTTGTTGGATTTCTTTTCTTCTGCAATTATTTTATTAATCAATGGTGGGGTTGATGGTACGTTTGACAAAAACAATCAAAATTCCAAATTCATTAGGTCATGGGGTCAGCTTCTCTGTTCTAATCGCTATGCAGAAACTAACCCTAATATTCCAATGCCTGCAAAAAAAAAAGTTTTATAATCTCTAAAATAATATTAGCATAAGAAGATTTGTACGAAACTCTATTAGTCCAACTTGAGCACAATCAGTTATCACTTGAAGATTTCTCATTTCCAATTTTCACCTATTGGTCACAACTGCACAGTTCTGTAATTGTTGCCCTATACTATCTTTCATAATAGCCCCTTATCCTCCTGTTTTCTACCTCTTCCCCTCTCATCCCTCAGCATGTGGAGATAACGATTGTTGATGTCGAATGTTTTGAATAGTTTCGATATTCTCACTTGAATGTTTTATTTTCATTATTTTTTATTCATATATATATATATATATATATATATTTAAAATTAAGTAGTGATGTGGCAATATTTAATGGTATAGTCATCATTCAAATTGACTAACTCAACATTTTCTATTAATGAAATTGACAGCATTAATATTGAAGGGACAAAAGGTATACTTTTAAAACTTTAAAGGCTAAACTATTACTTGATATAAACTTAAAAGGTCAAAAGTATACTTTAGCCTTTATAATATTAAGATATTTTTTCTCAAAAAAATTTCAGATGAGTTTTTAGCCAACTAGGATTAACATGATGAGTTGTTATGTTTATATTAGAAGTAGTTCAGATGATGTGGTACTCTTATATGTAAATGTTTCTCTAACTTAGAATAATAATTTGTTAATTGAGTAAGGGAAATTAATTTCCAACTAACCTTTATCTTCACTTCATCACTTGTTTCAAAAGAGAGAGGGAGATGAGAGGAAGAATTAGGTGGAAATTAATTTCACTTGCTCAATAATAAGTATATTATTATTCTAGCAGGTTGATTTTTCAATCATCCACGTTATCCTCTATGTCACATTTTTCTGTCAAAAAATTCAAACAAACAATGACATAACTGTTAATATGTATTTTTGTAACTATTTTAGAAATGTATAGTTATTTTTGTCCTTCATAATATATGTATAACTAATAGTCAATATGTATGTTTGCGACTACTTTTAAAATTTATAGTTATTTTTGGCTCTAAAAAAATTAATTGTTGTTGAGCGCACTTTTAGAAAAGTCTCTTTTTACACCTTAACTCTACATATTAAATACATGTATACTGTGAGCAGGGCCAAATGGGCAACATCATACCTTGCTCAATATTTAGCCCGCTAAAAAAGCTTAATAGTATTTCAGGTTGCTTTTTCTTTTTTTTTTTTCTGGGATGAGGATTTTTACCTTGCTCAAATAGGTGCGTGAGCCTCTTGAGCACCCTTAATAGGTACACTTTTTAGGCCGTTTCTGATCCTCACGTGTAAATACTCAAATATCTTTTCTAGAACTTGTGTCTATAGAATCGGTCTAAAGATACTAAAACAATTACAAAAATAATATTCTCTTCACTTTTAAATATAAGGTCTATTGTCCTAAATATAAGATCTAAAATGGATCTTATATTTAGGATCGAAGGGAGTACTACTTTCCTTCAATCATATATATAAAATTTAGTTAATTTTTTAAATATATTAAAGAAGTTAAATAAAATATTTTAACATGTTTATATTTATTATTTTTTCTCTAAACTAATTAGTCTGATATATAAAGTGATATGTAATTTAACAATATACAAAATATATTATGATCAAGTAAAATTTTTAATTTCCTTAACGTCTTCAAAAATAGTCAATTAAATTTTATATGGGAAAATTCTAAAAAAAGACATTTGAAATAGGGAAAAGATAAATCAGAACAATAAAATCAAAAATTCTAAATCAGTCCATTTGTACCTTCTTTTTCTGTAATTACAAAAGTGCCACTGGATTTTTAACAACATGAGTATTTTAATTCACAACAAGAGTATCTTAATTAACAACACTGGAAGTATTTGATACTACGTATTTTTGCTGTGAATTGTTTGTGCTTGTGTTATTAATTGAGATACGTTTGTTGTGAATTATGATACCCGTGTTATTAAAAATCCAATAGTACTTTTTAATTATAGAAAAAGAAAGTATAAATGGACTAACTTAATATTTTCTATTTTGTTGTTCTGACTTCTGATTTATTTTTTCTCTATTTCAAATGCCTTTTTTGTTTTAAATTTTCCCATTTTATATTTAGTATCAGATGATGGAGTGTTTAAAATACATATCTAAACGTTGTACCTAAACCACGAGTATAGCATCTAGAAACAGGGGATGAGATCCGTGTACCTTGGGTCTGCTATGGTCTATGGTCCAGAGCGTGTGCTCTAGTGGGGTTTCTTAGGTGAAGGCATTGGAATTGGGTGTAGAAAACGAGATCACCGTCATTGGCTGTTGCTTATCAACGATAACCTAGCTGTACTCGATGCATCATCTCCACTTGATCTAGACTGCCCTTTTTAGATAGGATAAGATTTAGAATGCATGACCAGTGATATTTTTATATAGACTAAGACATTATTCTTATCCCTTGCAATTTGATCAAATTTCGATTTTAATCTTGATAGTTTCAAATCGGGCGTTTTTACCTTGACCCTATAAACAGTGAAAAAGAATTATCAAGATACTATAAAATTAAAAATAATTATCAATATACTACACTTTAGTGAATAATTTTCAATATATAAAGAACTCGTTTACAAGGAGAATGAGTTACTCACCTCCCACTTATCTCTCTTGTTGTGACTTTATTGTCAATCATTTCAAGTGCTTTGTTTACCCAACAAAAATTATATCCTCGTCAGAAGTTATAGTTCGCACCACCCCTCCTCTTCTCCAAATCGTTTCACCTAATTTTGTAGTGGGGCTCACACACTTGTTCCTCCCTTTTTTCTTTTTTCAATTAAAATTATTTCTTTTTTTTATCTCCTTTTACATTTTATCTTTTGTGTTATTTTATCTGCAAAATAAAAAAAAATATAAATATTTTTTTAAAAAAAATTGCTCTTTAACTTGATAATTAAATTTAATATATGTGTGTATATATTTGCATAAAAAAATTTATGCATATTTTCTTGAAGGGACCTATATTTGCATAAATATACATAAAATTATTGGGTAAAATTTTTATGAAAATATATAAAATTTGTATATATATACATATATAAAAAAATTATAATTTTTTATCTATGTATATATAAAAAATAACAAAAAAAATTATGAATGTTTTCTTTTATGTTGGACAAAAAATAACAAAAAAGATAAAAGGTAAAAGGAGATAAGAAAATAAGAAATAATTTTAATTGAAAAAAGAAAGAAGGTAGGAATAAGTGTGCGCCCCCCTACAAGATTAGATGAAATGGTTTGGAGAAGATGACGGGTGTTATGGACTGTAACTTTTGATGAGAATACAATTTGTTTTTTTGGTAAATAAAGTATTGAAATGATTGACATTGAGGTGACAATAAGAGAGATAAGTGGGAGGTGAAGAACTCATTCTTCTTATCAAAAAGTTCTTTATATTTTGAAAATCGTTTATTAAAGTGTAATATATTGGTGATTATTTTTAATTTTGTAGTATTTTGATAATTTTTTTACTGTTTATATGGTTAAGATAAAAACGCCTTTCAAATCGTAGTTTTCATTTGTTATATTTTCATAAGGATTTGGTTTGAATTTAACTAGTTAACTAAGTTAATACTATTAATTATAAGAACCAAAACTAAAACTCATTAAAATTAAACTAGTACTTTTAGTTTTGGGGATTTTACTCACTACTATATATTGGTTTATATTTAATGGTTATTTTTGCCTATATAACGGTTTCCGACGGTTAAATATTTGATTGTCAAATACTTTATGATATACATATATATATATATATATATTTGGACCTATATTTTATGAGTTTTTTTTTTTAAATACAACAGTATGTATATGACATAATGTTTAACCGTTATTAAACGATGATTATTTAATATAGCTATCTATTTTTAATGGTTGTTTAATAATAACGGTGGAAGATAATGTACAATACTACTTAATGGTTAAAATCATAATTGGTAAGATCACCAGAGGAAGGGGTTTGTTTGGCGATTATTTGAAAAGCCTGTTGCATATGTACAACATGTGATAGTTATTGGGGAGTAACCGATAAGTATGTGTGACAAATTTCTTAAAAAGACTGGGGGCTCCCTTTTGTTAAGCGCCCATATGCATATTATATGCATATTACATACATATAATCCGTTTATAGAAACCAATTGCAGAAGCCAATTACATAAATCATTTAAACATATCAATTCCATACAATCATAAAAAAGTACATGTACAAAAATGCATATTACAACAAAAACAAAAAGCCAATCCAAACTATCAACCACTAAAAGCAAATATGTAGTAAGATAAAAAGAAAAAAAAATAAAAAGCAAGAACCAAAAGCAAGAACCAACAAAAGTGTCATAGCCAACTCTATAGCATCTATTGACAATTAAAAATATTACTTTACAGCTAACTTATGCTCCCATCCATTGACGATTAACTATCATAGCTAACTCTCCTATGACTTCTTCAATGTTTCCAAGAGAATATTGCCCAGAGTAACTATCCTCAATGTACTGCATGCCAACATAAAGTATGGTTATTAAATATTTATAAACGTGCTTTTAATTTAACTCAAACACACACACTATATATATATATATATATGCATGCGCGCGCGCACATTTTAATATCAATAGAGGCACGATTGTGAATGACTACTTTTCATAAAATTCTTCACACAGTATCCACAATAATATATTTGATTTGGTTGTTAGCGCTGGGAATTAGGGCCAGCCCTTGAAAGCCCGACTTTAAAAAAATTCCTGTTTTTCAAAGCCCGGTTTGATAGCATCAGGGCCGGAAGTATTTTACACATTTTTTCAGCAATTTTTTCGAAGACATAAAATAGTATTTTACAACACTTAAAATTCTAATTTAACACAAATTGTCTCAATAAAAATAAGTAAATAGAGACTGTGAGAGCTCGAATCCTTGACCGTGAGAGACCCTGCAAGGCTTCGAAGGGTGAGAATGTGAGATCGGCCTCAAATCCTTGATGACGGTAGCTCAGAGCTGTTGCCATCTTGATTAGAGGGAGTTCGAAGAACTGGAGGGAGATGCTGAGGAGGAGCCTTCTTGACCGCCATCGAGATGCTGAGAAGGGGACGCTCAAACTCTCAGAATCACAACTTGCAAGTCGCCGTCGGCAATCTCACTCTCATCGCAATTTGCAAGTCAAAGGTTCCAAGCTTCCAGCCGCAGTGATTTGAGTCAAGTGGAAGTGGTGCCGTGGACCCGTGGTAGTATGGACGGTGGAGACGTGGTGGATTGGAGTGGACCGATGGGATGGTGTTGGTGTTGTGGTTTTGACTTTTGTGGATTGTTGACCAATTATTGTGTGGGCTGTAGGGTTGGGTTACACACACACACTTAAGTTTTGATCCAAAATATTTAGGTAAAGCATTAAAAAAAAGTAAAGGGCTTAAAAGGGCTGGCCCTTGGCCCTGCAGGGTTGGCCCTTTTAAGCCCTAGGCCCTACAGGGCTGGCCCTTATAGACCCGACTTTGTTTTCAGCCTCCAAAATACAAGCCCGGCCCTCCACTTAAACAGTCTTAAAAGGGCCGGCTCGACCGGCTCGGCATGTTTTCCCGGCTCTATTGGTTGCAGTGACACTATAAACATACAAATGAACGTATTAATATGACTAATCACAATTATCCTCATTTGCTTCATAGTTCATATAAATTGGTGTTTTCCCTTGTCCCAACACATTTTCTCCTAAAATCTCTCAATATTCACAATTTAAATCCAAAAATGAGTGTAAAGACAAGAAAATGTGTTGGAATACTCTCAATTTCCAAGAGTTAACACACCCCCAAAATTAAACTTTTGCTTATCCTCAAGTAAAGAATTTATCCTTACTGAATTAATTAATTACTCATCATTTGAACATGAATGCATTTACCCTCATTACTACTCAAGAAGCTATATCAAACAAGAAATAAAGGCAATATACAAAGATTAATGTTTTATAAATTTAAAGCATGCTCTCCAAAAACTCCTAAGTGTGAGTGTGTGAATGGATTCAACATTTATTCCTTTTGCACTTGTCGAAGTCAAGAGTAGCATTTCAAATCATATACCAATATCCAAACAAACAATTTCATTATCCTCCAATTCCTCCCTCTTTTCTTCCAATTCACTCCACTTGACTTAAAAATCAAAGGGACTATCTTGACTTGTAACGGGGCTAGTGGTTAGAGTTTATAAAAGAAAAGATAAAATGTAATTAACAAAAGCTTTAAGATAGTTGATAACTAGTTAGGGTTTTTTTTTCTTTCCTCTTTTTTTTTCTTTTTTTTAAATGTATATATCAGATGTACTCCCCCCAAACTTCTATTTAAGTGATATTTTCATATCAAGCCTTCTTTGACATATTTATTTATTTATTTTACATGTACACACATTCTATTTTTTTCCTTTCTTTCTTTTTTTCTTTTTTTTTTTTTGGCTTGATTTCTATACATTTGAACTTCTTAACTTTCTACATTCCCTATCCCAATCATTTGAAAATTTGCACCACAGTACCACATTTTACAACCCAATCAATTATCATCTATCACAAAGCATGGGAATCATGGTTTTTCACATTGGTTTGGGTAGGTAGATGTTAGGTTTTTGTCAAAAATATTCTTCCATTGGTTTTTCTAATAGGCTCAAAATAAGGGTTCAAAGGGAATAACATCAATTAGGTAAGCTTGAAAGGCCCAATCTCATTTTATGAAGTAAATCTTATGAAGTAAACTAAAAGTTTAAAGAATTCCCTAGAAGACTCTGAAATCAAAAGTTGGAGTCAAGGTATACAACCTAATTTGCCACAAAACCCTTCAGCAAATACATCCACAATAACAGTAACTCCAAAAGTGCATAATTTGCTTAAAAATTCCTAAAAAGCATGCTTTAGCACTCTAATACACTCTTCAATGCATATATATCAAAATTTCTTATCTAATATAAAAAATTGAGCAGCATTTCATATCATTGGATCATCAAAATTATAACTGAAAAGTAATCAAGAATTTCATATTAGTTTCAACTAATTTTTTTAATAGCAAGCACAAGTTTAAGATTGAGAAATATCAAGTATTCCAACCATTTTCTAGCAAAGTATGTTCAAAAATAGCCAAAATTTTCCTGTGCACTCCCAAAATTGTCAGAATTGTACTCAAAATTGCATCACACCCCCAAACTTAGAATTAACAAGGTCCTCATTGTTAACCTAATAAGGAAGGGAATCCAAATGAACAACACCTGTACACAATGTAATGTCTATCCACACTTTTCACAAACAACCAACATATATATTCAAGTAGGCCATCAGTGCCTAACTAAAAACCAATAATGCAAGAACTAGCCTTCAGTAGCTCATCAGGATTAAAAGCACACATGGGACATGCAAGTAACAAGCATCAAATGTGGACAACACAGTTACTACAAGAAGAGACCATGCTTTTGAAAACTATCATATAATCATCAACAATCATTTCAACATTGAGTATGCTTTAAGCCTTCAGTAGCTCATTTCCAAAAAAAACAAGCAAGAGACCATCAGTAGCCTTATGCGTTCAAAGTATGGAAATTAGGTTCAGTGAACAACAATACCAAAATGACAAACTAATCAAGGTCACAGGGAACTACCAAACTACAGAACCACAACTACAAAATTAAACACACGCATCTATAACTCCAATGAGCACAAACTGCATGATGAGGGATTAGACTAAGAAATAAAACACAAGTAAAAACAATATGGCAGGATCAGTCCTCTTCCTTAGAATTAGCACTGGATGAGTTTTGAGCTTCATCTAAATTGTCACTCCCATCTACATTCTCATGGTTAGAACCATCAGTGTTTCCTACCAGGTGTACCTCAGAAGGTATCTCCACTCCCAACTTCTTGGTAAGACGAAACACAACTACCTCAATCTGAGCTAAACGTCTAGCATCAGCTACCCGGTTTAACTTAGCAACCCCCAATTGTTCATAAAGACTAGCCAAGGTAATGATTTGACCTGATTCATCTGCATACACAGGTGTCTTGGCGTCTTTTTTAACTTGATCATATTTGAAGGAGGGAGTTGGCTGGAAAAGGGTGTCAGTGTCATATTCAGGTATGTTGGCAGCTTGTATAAATAAAAAAATCATATGGGGAAATGCAATGGCCTTGGCAGAGGGCGAGTTGAATGAACCAAAGTATCATAAATAACATGCTCAAGCTTTACCAGCTGCTGAGTCATCAGAAGGTAAACCAAAAAAGCCAGTTTCTTGTTCACTATACTCAAGTAGCCACTAGGCATCACATTAAATCCCACAAATTGTAGCCATACTTGTGCTTCTTGAGTAAATGCAGATTGCATGAGATAAGCTTGCTTTCCCTTTCCTTTGGTTTTCCAACCCAGTGTACCCAATTTTAACAAGGTTCGCTCAATTTCTTGAAATGGGTACTGAGCCTTGGATGCTATCAATCCATAAAACTAGCACTTGTAGTGCCATGGTAAGTCATAAAACTTCCGAATGCTTTATGCAGTAATATGACATATTTTGCCACAGAAAGATACCATGGTTGACTTGTGCATGTGGACATAGAGGTAAAAGTGCCAAGCAAAGGTAGCATTCCCCATCTTCCTGGCTACCAAGAGTTTATTCAGCTTTAACTTCTTAGTGGCTACCTTGTAAAATGCATAGTTTGTGTCAGAGGGAAATTCTCGCTCTTGTAAAAGCTTTCTCTTTGCAATTTTAGCCTCTGCTACAAAATATTCACTAGTGGTAGAAGATTGAGGAGGTGAAGCAATAGACTTGCTCTTTTTCTTGGGAGGAGGGGTCTTCTTTGGAGGAGGTGGAGCTCTTTTGGTTGATTTAGCTTTAGCCATCTAACCTGCACACAAACAAAGGAAGAAAAAAAAATATACATACACACCATTGAATAATCAACAATAATCCTAAACATCAAAGGAAAGAAACTAAATCTATAGAAAAATTTCCCCCAAACTTGAGTCTATCTAAATCCCACATTTTCAGAAGGATTCCAAGCCTAGACCTCGCCTCGCTATCTCTTGTAGAACCTTTTATCATTTAACAAAAACAGATGCAATGAAAGCACTACCAGCATCTCATAGTACAAATAACAGAATTCAGACATTTAGATTCACTTACACATCAGTATGCAAGTCATTAGAATCAAACTTTCAAAAATTCAAGGTCAATGGAGGCCAAGAAAAATGCAGAATCATAGATCAAGATGAATCAACAATTTAAAAGTTCTCATTGAACTAGCAATCATCAACAATTGTAAGCAATCAAATCCATAAAAAACCAATGTGATTTACCACATTGATAGAATTGAATGATATTCCAAGAGCACAATGAATAAACTAAGCATGAATCCAAGCAATTTTTCAAAATCAAATCATTTTTCCAAAAAAATCATTGCCAAATCTAGTTTTAACTCTTTGGGCATTGGGCAAAGATAAGAAAGATTTGTCAATTTCATCTCAGCATGTACAATTGCAAGAAATCATATGCAAATGCAATTTGAAGTCAGCCCCCCAAATGTTTCAAAATAGGATTAGCAATTTGCAAAAAAAATGATCATGCTTAATCACTCAATGATGCCAAGAATAACAGTAAAACACTAGGCAAACAACCCAAGATAGAATCACAAAGCAACCCTCAGTATTTGCAACAAGCCAATCCTCAAATTCCAATCAAATCCAAGCTTTTGTCAACATGAAACAGCAATCCAGATCAGAGTTATAAATGAATCGCCACTCAATACACGAAGGTCATTAAGAGAATAAGTCCAAAAGATGCTTGATTTATCACATGTCCAATATCTCATCTGAATCCTAGAAATGGCAGAAAGTCATTTCTAAATTTAGAGCAAATGTAATTTACATTTTCAACAAATGACTAAATACTAACTCTCTTTATTCTCTCTCTCTCTAGCACAATATCTTGTCAGAATTAAATACTCAATGTCAAAAATGACATTTACAAGAGCTATACATAGAGAAATAAAGCCTTTGTGGTGATTTCAGGGTGCAACAAGCAATCAAATAATTCAGTGCTCAAACAACCACATCATACCTCGTGAAGCAAGGAAGAAAGATGTCCAATATTCAGAATACAATATAGCTAAAAATTTAGTCTAAGAAAATCAACCATACCAGTCAAGACTGAGAATCCTCTACTGACAGCTATACAATCTCAGCAAAAGAAATAAGAGGAAACTAGAAATTACCTCACAACAAGATAATGAGATGAAAAAACAGAGCTAATGTGAGCTAGATGAGAGATTCTAATAGATTGTGAGTGAGAGAGATGATCAGCTGAGTGATGAATTAACATAAAATAGTGACGGAGGTTGTGAGAAGAGAGATCGATGGTGCTGTGAGAAGATGGAGGCTGCTGGGAGAGTAGCAAAGCTCGACAGTGCTGGGAAGAAATCGAGAGTTGTAGCGATAGGGTATAAGGATTTGGTTCCAACTGTCGATGGTTTTGGAGGAAGAGAATAGAGATTTTGGATGGAGATCGAGATCGAAGGTGATGACGATGACTTGTGGTGCTTAATGAAGTGGTTAGATGAGAAGGGCAGATCCGAGATGAGGATAGAGTTTGGTTCATGATGATGATGGTTGACGGTGTCTATGGGGAAAGTGGTGATGGAAAAGGAGAAAGCTTGATGGTGGAGCAGAGTGGGGCTTTAGATGACGATGCTCGAAACTTGCAATGGGTGGTGATGGTAGAACGACGGTGATTTTGAGGCAGAGAATGGGTGAGAATGAAGGTCTGTGGCGAGAATGGTGTAGCTGTAGGTCTATGGCAAGAATAGAGTGGTAATGTGTCTGCGTGGGGAAGGAAGTGAAAGTGATGAGGTCTATAGTGGTGGAGTGAAAATTGGGAGAGATGATGAGGTGAAAAATTAGGATTGTTAGGTAGGTGTACATGAAAGGAATGAAATTACGAGTATGATAGAAAAATTTGAAATTGTAAGTGTAAGTGGATGCGAATGTGGGTTAGATTCAGAGAGTAATTTAGGAATGAAATAAAAAAAGGTTAGGGTAAAAATGGGAAAGAAAGTAAATTTTTTTTTCACATTATTTATTTATATTATGTTTTTATTATATATAAATAAAAAATAAATCAAGAGAAAGCAAAGAACATGTCAAAACATCTCTTTTTACTATAATAATTCGCTATAGCGAACCCACAGCCAAACAAGACATAAAGTTTCTATCAAGTCTCGCTGTGGAGTTCGTTGTAGCCAATGCCATAGCCAAACAAGACAAAAAGTTTCTGTCAAGTCTCACTGTGGAGTTTGATGTAGCCAACCCACAACGAATACTGACACTAAACAAAGCAGCATGCAACAACTATAATACAACAAAACAATAGCCAAAACATCCAAATGCACCCAAAATTCAAATTCAAGTATTTCAAACACCATGAACAACAAGATACCTTATAAATCAAATATTACACACTTAAGCACAACCCAAAAGCAATATGATACTCATGAAATGCTACACCACTCATCCTTCCTCAATTCCAACAACGAAAAATCACTCCATGAACAGTAAATTAGTACTTCCCTTTGTAATTCATGTCTTTTTCCTTCATGTTGCTCCTCTAGTTGTATCTCTCAAAATCTATTTCTCAAAGTCCATGAGGGAAACCTTTCTCACCTACAAAACACAAAGATCAAACATAAAAC
>JBAGKO010011142.1:0-11602 GCA_037177275.1 Acacia concinna | reverse complement strand
TATGATGGATGCAGTTAAAACCAGGAAGAGAGATAAGATGAGTACATTGTTTTTGCCATGAAAACCATAACATAGAAGAATAGCATCACAAAAGCGGCTCTCATGATGTTCCCATGTTCATCAAAGAGGGAAATGCATAAACAAGAAGATTTATAAAAGTGAAAGTTAATAAAAAAAAAAGAGCAAGAATAATATACACTATCAATCTAAAAATCCCTAAGAAAATCTGAAAATCCATAATTTTAGCTTATACACATTTTCCTATCATTTGTATCACCATTCACCACTATGTAAATTCACCTGGAAGTCTAAAAACTATAGAATAATGTGCTGAAATGATATGGATGTCTTAAAGTTAATAAATGGTTCTGTGAATGTCAAACATAATGGATCATTAATTTACATATTTAGGCGTTTTTTTTTGTGGTCCTTTTTCTCAACGGAAAAAGTGTTGTGTGTGTGTGTGTGTGTGTGTGTGTGTGTTCATTTTGTATAAGTGCCATAGCCGAAGGATGACTCATATATAAGAGATTGTCAAATTTAAAACCTCAAGAAAACTCATGAAGCTCGGATCTTAAATTCAAATGGTAAATTCATAAAAGTTTACTTTTATCCCTAAAAAGTAAACAGCTATTGAAATTGTATGATTAAAAAATTTAAATACAAAAAATAACAATTTGACTTGAATATATTTCAAATACAAATTATTGATCATTCATATTTATATATAACTAAAAGACCAAGTATACTCAAAACTAATTGACCAAAGTACACCATATTTATTATACTAAATAATTTTAACTACCATTTCGAATAACGTAATTCGATTAATCTTATCTTATAAAAAAGAACATAGGGAGTAAAAAATTTTAAACTCCAAAATTCATGCCCAAAAGATAAATTCAGAAAGGGCTTGTTTTTTAATGTTGTTCTTAAATCTGTTCTTTTTTAATTTCAAAAATAAAAAACTATAAAACTTATTTAGAAAATTGTTTTCAATAAGTTGTTTATAAAAACAAAAAATGAAAAAAAATCATAGACTTAAAAAGATTAGGTGTAACAATATTTAGGTTTTTTTTTCAAATTTTTATTTTATGAGTCCGCTACCTCTCCACAATCAATACAACACTACAGGCGATGTTGTCACCATGTTACTTCAAAAAATATTTTTAAAAACAATTAGTCAAACAGTTTTTTTTAACAAAACTTTCTTTTTAAAATAATTTTATAAAATTGTCTTGCAAGTTGTAAAATATATGTCCTATACACACCATCACAAAGAAAAAACAAAAGTTAGGTAAGTTGATTAACAGTTAGCTCACCACCAAAAGGTGGTGAGTTCAAATTTCCACTCACACTAGTTTATATCATTCACATCAATAAGTTTGAATGCGTATTTGTTAGGATAATCGATAGCTCTTGTGCTCTAAACTTTGCCAAGGGAAACCGTTAATCAAATCCGGAAAAAAAAATTAATGGAAGACTTTTCTCACTCAATTTTGTCCTTTGAATCTAAATATTTTTTTTTTACTTAAAGCGAATTGAAATCTTCTATTTAGAATTAAAAGAAAAAGTTGAATCAGGGTCAGAGTTGATTTAATGTGTAAGCTAATAGATAAGTTTTCGATTGTATTGATAAAAAAGTTGTTAGTTGTGATTTCAAAATTAAAAAAATAGCTCTCTCCTGTAACAAGAGAAGAAATAACTCTCTTCAACTAATCATGAAATTTGGTAAACATAAATAAATCAAACTCACAATTAGAAAAATAAAACCTGCTATGCTTTTATTAGACTGAAATTAAGCAGTCACATATATTAACTGGAACAAGCGATATTTTCAGTCAAACATCAATAACACAAGCTTTAAATATGATCTTTTAAAGTTCTCCGGTATAAGATGCTGGTATTCATTCTCATTATGAGAGAATTTACGGTGATGACAAAGTCACAAAACAATCAATTACCCCAAAAGAGCAACCAACCACCCTAAAAGTAAGTAGATTCCTTGAAGAGAGGAGTGACATGTACGTGGGAAAAAGAATTGGTTGAAACTCTTTGCTTTGTTCTCCTTTGTCACATGCATAATTCTCATTCTTCATCTTGTTCTCCCTTCCTTTACTTGATTCAGTGGAATATTGAATTACATATAATAATTTATAAGCAGAAAAGAATTGAATATTTTCAGATTTGGTTGGTAAGAACTTGTTCTCCATTTTTCTCTGTTACTATTGATTTTTTTTATACACCGGAAATGAAACTATTAGTTTAATTACGTTGAAATTTTGGAGTTATTCGACATTTACGAGGAATGCAAGTAGAGTATTAGGACTAGCTCTTCACTTTTAAAAGGAGTATTTAAGAGTATTACTCGGTATTTTAAAGTAATTTTTTCATCCATTTGGCATCTTAAAATATGTTTTTAGTAGAACTTAATATTTCAAATTGATCTTTGTGTAAGTTTATCCTTCCAGTATTTTCTAAGTAGTAATGAGGATACTAACTTTCGGACACTAAGTCCTACTTGAAATTTAGTTTAGCTACTAAGTAGAATAAATACACCAGAAATTATTTTAATATGTTTATTACTCGATTTACATATCTTTGTAGGTAAAAAGAACAGAAAAATAAAATAACAAACTTAAGAACCACAAATCATTAATCGACTTGATTCATAAAGTACCCATTTCTTTTAAATTGTTTAGACAGTGAAGATTTTTATTTATATATGAAAAACAAAAGATTTTACTAAAAAAAGCAGCGATGTCTTGTGGTTTTTCTAGAGTTAATGGACAAAACTAGCAGTTCATGAATAAAGCCACAGTTCTTTGATTTTTCTAGAATTCTTTTGTCCTTCGATGTCCTAAATCGTAATATATTTTCCATATCAAAACAGAATAAAGAATCACGGAAAATGTAATATGTCTTAAAATTCTGTAGCAAGGTAAACTAATCCTGAGCCAACAATGAATTAAAATTTTACAAAGAAATTATTATTTCTGTGGAGCAATACGTTTTCGTGCTTTGAGATCCTTAATATCATCAGAACCAATAACAAGAATTGACAGCATATGCATGAAAATTAATGAGGTATCCAAATTTGAAATTTAGAAGGAAAAAAACATTAGTAGGAAAATGGGAAAGGGGATGGAGTCGACGGTATTGCTTTGTGTGAAGTGGGGAGCTGCTGACCACGAAGAAGTAGGGTTTTTGACAGAGGGAATGATCGACTTTCATTTACCCCATATTTGGATAGAGAGAAAATTATGGGGGGAAAAAATTAAGGGAGAAAACCTCTAGAAATGGCAAATGTTTTTACTATTTATAGAAGTTTTTAAACCTAATATTCATTTTCTCCTATTTTCTCTCCACTTCTCTCCATCTAAACACACTATTAATGAAGCTTCTGTAGGGCTTTACTAAGAAAGCACTACAGAAGGTTATTTTTTTTTTTAAAAAAAAGAATAATTAATGCATGTTCATAACAAAAAATAGAATGGTTTGCAAACACACTTTGCTTTGATCAAAATCTGACATATATTAGGGAGAAATAGAGAGAAGAGGCTAACACTGGCTGGATCTATCTTTCGCAGTTAAATAATATACACATGTGATGTGAGTCAATGCATGGGAGTGACTTGTACCTGGGAATACCTGATAAAGACGTTGCATGCTGTTGCGGAGCCAAGACCCTGTGGCCCATTTTGATATGTAGCATTGAATTTTGATGGACTAGGATTCGGATTGGGCTTTAAAATTATGTTTAGTATTAAGTAGTTTTTGGATGGAATGCATAAATTAAATTTATTTAATAATTGGTCTTAAAGTATTTAAAAGACTATGATGCCCCTTATTATAAAAAAAAAAAATAACAAGAATTTTTGTCCCCTTCCCAAGTGATTAAATGTAAGGGAGAAATATTAATGGTACGCTATTTACTTTGCCTTTGAGCTTTGAGTTTTAGACAAGGCTACATGGATTCTATGCAGGGAGGCCTAATACTTGCTCCCCCGTGCATTAAGTGCGTTGGACATGCATTACACGTGCATTATTTGTTCTAAGTAATTAGGGAGTTGTTGTTAGTTTGAATCTTTTTCTCATTTCTGTCTTGAATGATTTCATAGAGTAGTCAGGATTTGAAATTTCATTTATTGAGAGGAATTTCGAGTAAAATTTCATTGTGATCAAACTCATTTGTTCTTCACATTCTATTTTATAATTTGATGTACTCAATTTATATCTTCATTCCTTCCATGATTATCATATGTTATTTGTTCTAAGTAAAAATTTAGGTGCATGATTTAAATGTGTTCTTGAATTTTCAAGTAGAAATTTTGTTAGAGGACGAATTATATAATTGATTTGAATAACATGCTTAGTAGAGCTTTAATAGGTATTTAAGGAATAATTATGATTTTCAGTAGTGTTATAATTACGAATTAATTAATTATACCTAGCGAGTAGTCAGGGTTTATAATTTCAGCTTAGTTATATGTAATTCCATATTTATTATTGAACTATGATAGCTATTGATATGTTTTCAAGAATATTCATCTCGTATTGTGTGTCTCTCTCTTTTATTTTATTTCTTTTTTGTTTTTATCATTAAGAAATCCCAAAAACTATCACCCTTTCATTTTTTTTTCACTCTTATGTTTATTTAATTAACAAATTATATACTATTGACTCTTTTTAAGAGAATAGGATATAAGTAGTGCTACTACACTGCATAATTTAGTTATTAATCTGAGTGTTAACGACAAGTGCAATCAATTTGTCTCTCTCAATTATTATCATCATTGGCATAGAGCTATTTGGCAATCTCTTCTTTGCTGCCATCTTTCTTATTCTGGTGATCTGTTGTGTCAATCCTGATTAGGCTATAGTAGTCTACTATTTGTGTGAGCATTATTATGTTCAAGTTATAGAGCATTGGAGCTTTGACCGTTATTTGCATGCAAGTCTCTTTTATCTCCTTAATTTTCATATATCTTCAGATATCAAGGGCCATATCATCATTTTTACAATATAGTTTTGAAGAAATCACACCCTCTCGACATCCTTTATCCAAACACTAAAATTCAAATAATTAGTTCTTCTTCACCAAGCCATTGATGCGTACAAAAGGGACCACAAGGCTTCATTCCAAGGGCATGACCACACACCACTCTTGTTTTCTTTCATCACGACGTACAGGTAATCATCCTCTTGAGGATGAATCTTATGGCTTGAGTTATATGTTCTTAATTAGGGATTCGTTAGTTTGATAATTTTCTCATATATGTCTTTAATGATTTCCTAGAGTACATAGTTAGGTTTGAAATTGCATTATTGAGCTTTGAAACTCAAGTAGAATTTTATTGCGATTAAACTCATATGTTATCTGATTTCTATTTAATGATTTGATGTTCTTAATTTATATATTTATTCCTCACAAGATTATTTTATGTCCTTTGTTAGTAGTATTAATTTAGATGCATGATTTAATTGTGTTATTGAGTTTTTGAGTAGAAAATCCATTAGAGGACAAATTATATAATTGGATTGAATAACATGTCAAGCAAAGTTTGGTAATTATTAAAGGAATAATTATGATTTCAAGTACAGTTATAATAAGGAGTTAATTAATTAGACCTAGCAAATTGTTTGGGTTTATAATTTATGCTTGGTTATATATAACTCCATATCTATTGTTGAATGATGACATCCACGTATCTATTCTCAAGGAGAATAACATCATACTTTTTTTCCTTGAATGATGACAGCCCCAAATCATTATTTTCTTTACTTTTTTTTTTCGAGTCTTTCACATTTAGTTAATTTATGGATTAAAAATTATTGACTCCACACAAAGGAATATGACAAGCCCTAATGGCAAGTAGTTTGTTTTTCCTAGGCTTACTGTATCATAATTCTATATATGTTTACTTTTGGGAGATAAATAGGTAGATTTCAACTAAACTAGTTCCTTGCATGCATAATCTTATTATATTGAAGAAATAGCCATCCTCCATTTATCTTGAATTTTACTTAAAAATTAAATATTATTATTTTGTGCATTTTTTTATTTTTATAATGTAATGCTCATTTTTAGATATTTAGTACAACGTACACTTCACTTTCATAAAAAGTCCTCTTATGTAGTGCATAAAAGAGAGGAGAGAAGGCTAGATTAGGGTTTTCAATTCTTCTTCTAAAAGCAAGGCAAAAAGTAGAAGAAAAAAATTCACATAGTTCTACCGACTACCTTTTTACTTGAATACTGTTATAAGTTTTTAGGGTTTCATCCTTTGGGCTACAAGAGGCTATTTTATTTTCAATATATCATGGCCCAACCTAATATGGTAACCCAACCCTTAAATACAAGAGCCCAAATACCCTTACTATTTATGTGTAAATTCTTAGGAATATTTCTCTAAATTCCTAGGAACAATTTTTGTACTTTAGGGCCATCCTGAGCCTTAAAACTTATTCCATCGGGGTGTAAACTCTTTTTGGTTGTCAAAAATCGGGATATTACAATAGACATATATCATTCTATAATTTTACATTTAAGAAAGCCAAAACAATTTTAATAATAATACCAAGGGAGGAATTCATATCATGCCCTAGGCCAATTCTTGAATCTAATTTCTTTGAAGGCTTTATTTAATTCCATTTATCTTGTTGCTATACACAGGTCAAACGGGAAACAAGTATACAGTCTCATAATGAGTGGTATTACTCAATTAAGTAGTTACACATGTTTCACATGATGCGGATGCGGCCATTGTTGAATCATATTTTGATGAATAAGTGAAATCCTCCTATAAACACTATATTAATTTTCAGTGGTCAAAGTTGCACACTTATTCATAGAAAGATTGTATTTGTTCATTAAGAGTTGCATGCTTATTCATAAGAGAATTCCACTTATTCATAAAGCAAGGGGCATTATTGTCTTTTATCTTAAAAATTTGTTTTCATTTTGCTCATTGGTCCATAGTGCAATTTCAGAATGTTTTAGTTCTTAATTTAAATTAATTTGGTCCCTTAGTCCTTTAATGAAATTCTCCCATTAAAATATACTCATTTGATCCTTAAGACCTATTTCACTTATTTATCAATTTTTTTCACCAAATTAACCTTATATCGATATTTTCTAAAAATATAATTAAGTAGGAAGGGCAGGACGGAGGGAATTATGGAAAATCAATATGGTGTTTTAGAGAAAGCACATCATATATATATATATATATATATATATTAAGTAACTTAACTAATACACATCATTATCATAATCAAATATGTTAATTAAGTATTACATTAAGGATTAGAGGAATAAGTCATGTTGTGAAATTGTAGGAGTAATTCATGATTTTTTCTAAAAATATCCTTTATAATAATGGACATGTACTATAGTTGTTATAATGAATCATGGCATTGTGATGTTTATAGTACATTCAATTAGGAGGATAGGAGAATGTCGTTGAAGCCATCAACATTTTATTGATAGCATGTTTATTAGAGATTACTTGAATTAGGAGAGAATTGAACCTACCTTCAAGCTTTAATATATTTTGTTCTTCGGTGCCCTTAACGACAACATGCATCGTCTGTGTAAATTGGACTGTGAGATAGACTCAACCAGTGTCAGTGGCGTCTCTCTATTGTTCGTGGAACAAAGAATGTTAGGAAACCGTTCTTTCTCTCATTTATCCCCTCAGCTTCTTTGAATTAAGCAGACTCGTTTTACATATTTAATTCAATTCATTTAGGCATCTTTCCTTTAATTCAATTCGTTCTGAAAAATACAAAGAACAGAAGAGGAGTTGTGCTACCAGCAAGACACACTTGCTGTGGCGAACAGCTCCAAAAAAAAAAAAAAAATCAATGCCTAGCGTCAAACCAAATACCTCAACTCAACAATGATCACAATCAATCGTTTAATACCTCAATTTTTATCATCAGTCATGTTTACTTAGGGTTTATTAGTCTCATTACTCTTTGGCCTCTGTCATTATTAGTGTCAATGTTTATCATTATCCAACAATGATCTCGTTTCCTTGATTTATGAACAGTGACAATTCAAGATATATATGTATATATAGCATGACAAATGTTCTCAAATTATCTTTTAGGACTGGGCTGTACAACAAATACCTCTTAGGTTTTATTAGTGTCGTTACTCTTGGGCCTCTGATATGAAGAGACTTGGGCGTCGATCGAGCCTTTCTTATTATTTGGTTATCATCATTATGCTAACATAGAACAAGAATTAAGTGTATACTACAGTTGATACCTTATATATAGAGAGAGAGTGAAGGTTCCAACACTACCATCGTTTTTCTTGAGCAAATCACTTATATGAAAGTAGAATTGCAAAGATGTAGTTGAGAAGATATATATATATATGGCCAATCAGATAGAAAAGATATATAATCTTGCCTTGAAATTGATAAGCAGGTCTTGGCTTGTGGACATATATGCATATCCCAAAGCGAACCAGTAAGTGCTGCTACTCTTCCAAGAACTTTGGCCAAAAGGAGTAAACGAGAGAGAGTGAGATGTGTTTGGGATGGGGGATTTGGAAGGGAAAGGAGGGAGGAAAATTTTTGAGTCAGATTTAAAAATAAATAAATTGGAGAAGTGGGGTAACAAAATTTTAATAAAGAAAAGATGTTAGATGAAAGAGTAAGAAAAACTAATTAAAAATTTTAACCCTAATTGTTTAATTTTTTTTTTTAAATCCAACCCAAAATTCTTTTACCTTCTCTACCCCCCTCCCCTCCCGTCATTAATGATATTCATGTATTGTATTTGGCGTTAACTTTGTAACAAGTCATGTGCAATGCAGCTTCTTTGACGGTTGATCATGAAGTCAATTTAGCGTGACTTGGTCTCTGTTTTGGCTTGTGGAAAATTTGCAACATCTAATCTTTATCATCATCACCATCTATATGTTGTGATTGTAGTTTGATGATCTCTAACACAGGCAGATTGTATTTTTATCCCAAGAGATGCATATTTTTTATAGCTCGATCTATTTGTTATTCGATATTATAAATATAATCCTTTGATAATTTTTGGGGATAAGGTAAACCTTCTGGTCATCTAAAGTTAAACTTGGCATTAGAGCACTTGATCATTGTATTCTTTTTTTTTTTTTAAGATAGTGGAATATTTTGCTTTGACCTGTGGTGTTTTACTCTCACTCACATTGAGATATAGATTTTTAAACCTAAAATTTATATGTCTTTATTTTTTTCTTCTCATTTAATATTCTACTTTTATTAATTCTATACTATCATTGCCATTAAATACACACACACACACATTGCGCTCTTCCTAACAACCTCTATATAAGTAGATCTTTATTTGGATGAAAGAGAGTAGAAAGAATAATACTAATTCACTGGACAGCAATTGCAGACGTTAAAACCCCTATTTATGAGCATAATACCCATATTTCCAAACTATTCCTGACATTTATCCCTGTTACCACCCAATAGAATTCTAAGAACGTCGCATGATGCTCTAGATTTAATTTTTTAAAAATGAATATTTTTAATAAAAAAGTGATTTTAAAAAAATTGTTAGTTAGAGATTATTTTTATTTTGGATTCTCTGCTTATTAAAATATTTTTTTGAAAAAAAAAAAGTAAAAAAAAAAAAAAGATATGGACCGTCCATATGAAATGAGCGCCACTTGCTTATTATCCTTTGGATAGCAATAATAATTCAACCCCAGGCAATGGGACATAGGATAATATGAACGAGAGAGGGAGAGAGAAGAAAAATTGGATAAGATTAACTACGCATACACATAATGGTAGCAGCCAAGTGCGTTGAAAGTGTTTTGGTTAAAAAAATGAGAAAATTACAACCAAGTCTCAATAACAGATTTAATGACAACCGAATCTCTTAAAATCTTTTAATTGTAGTGAAGTCCCAAGGGACTGGTTGTAATTAATTCCACACATGCAATTACATTTTTGCCCTCTTAATTGAAAATGGAAAACCCTATCAGAAGCGATTCTAACATGTTATATGCTCATAATCTAGAGATGTTTCATGATTTTAAGGTGAAAAACCAATAAGAATATATTTCTAGCATTTCATGATCTTGTGCTTGGTTTTTACTATTTTGAATAAAGAGGGGCAAAACTGTATTTTCACATTTGAAATTAATTACACCCAGGTCATTTTGAACTTCATTGCAATTACATTATTATAGATTTAGTTGCCATTAAGTCTATTAATTGGGATTTGATTGCAATTTTTCTATAAAAAAAAGTATGTTGAAAGTGTTTGCCACAGTTTTAACATGATTACTACAAAAATGGAAATAAAAAGTAGGGAGAATTTCAATTGAGGACTAAGGAAACCAATTAATTTCAGTCAAACCCCAAAAATACTGAAATTTTAGTCAAAGCCCAAGGACTAAAATAAAAATAAGTTTTTTAGGTAAAAAGACAATAATGCCCCTTATATCATGAATAAGTGAAATCCTTCTATGAATAAGTGTGCAACTCTTCGTGAACAAGTGAAATCCTCCTATGAACAAATGTACAATTTTAACAACTAGAAATTAATGTGTTGTTCATATATAGGAGGATTATACTAGTTTATGAAGAGTTGCACCCTTATTCATAAGAATATTTCACTTGTTCATGAAATAAGGGGCATTATTGCCCTTTTACTTGAAAACTTATTTTTATTTTAGTCTTTAGGCTTTGATTGAGACTACAGAATATTTTAGGGTTTGACTAAAATTAATTTACTTCCTTTGTTCACAATTGAAATTCTCCTTAAAAAGAATGCATATCAACATTGATATCTACCCGATCGATACGCAGAAAATGTTGGCAACAAGACGCTCAATGGAAAGTTTCATTGATTTCATGGACAAAATTTCAGCCTTATATATGTTATAAGACATAATATAATACTACTATGCATCATCTCTCCCTTAGCTTTAAGAATAATATTACTGTCTGTAGCTTTCAATTCTGTGACTCTTCCCAAACTTACTTTCATGGAAGTTAACGTTTACCAACTTTCTCATCATATGCTTCAAGACACCGTGCCTACCATTCTCAAGACACATCTTTCACTTTCTTTAAGATTCTATTATATATACACACTCAAGAGATTCATTCATGCTAGACTACTATTATAGGAATCCAAAAAAGAAAAACTTGTCAAATCCTACAACAAGATCGAAAACAAACAATTGGAAAACGAAGGCGAATCTGATATAAAATAACCAAGCAAAAGATCTGTAAGCAAACAAGTTTATGCGCAAATAGAACAAAAGGACTCTAAAGAATGTTACCTCCAATTTGAAAAAGTATTAGTGCTACATTGTTCGCACCGTAAGTGCACGGGTCGCGTCAAATAATAAAGTAGTGAGTAGAGTATCATTCCCACGAGAATTTTGTAAAACAAGTAATAAAAAAAATGCTAGTGCATTTAATTAAGTTAAGCTAAACAAATTTTGATGTGGAAAGAGGATTTTAAAACTACTGTTAAAACTGGAAATTTACAAAGGTAATTGTAAATGAGTTTCTAACTTCCAAGGATATAGACTCTAGGATCACTTCTCCCCTCTATACTTCATAAA
>JBAGKO010011113.1:0-11603 GCA_037177275.1 Acacia concinna | reverse complement strand
ACTTGATTCCCTGCCATAGGTTATGTGAATTTAATCATTTTAATTATTGCATCCTGACAGCTACCAAAACCAATTGAAATAAGAACACACAAGTTTAGCTAGCTATCATGGCTCTATATGATAAGGACAAAAATAGTTACTTTTTTAATGAAACCCAAAAATTGAATTCAAAAAAAGATACAATGTCATTCAGCTTAATGATTTGCAATAATCATGCTTCCTGCCTACTGTGTAATTACCAATCGGCGTTGTTTCTCTTAATGAGCACAAGAATTATTTAACTATAAAGAATCTTATTGAGACAAAATAATCTAAGAAATATTTTTGCACTTGCCTTTAGAGTACAGTACCAGCCTTTAGAATAAACAAAATCCAAGAAATATTATAGCACTTGCCTTTAGAATATAAAATGTACGTCTTTGAACACAATGGTCTCTTTAGTTGTATAATTATCTGGGTAACCCAGTTTACTTCATCATGTGGTACATATCTGAACCATTGTGGTTGAAGTTTTGTAAATTGTCTTGTGGCCATAACACTGAACATGAGAAACTATGGGTGATTTTATGTGTTCAACATTTTTTAATTTATTGTTGTATATCCTAATATTAATTTACACACACACATGTGAATATAGTCAAGTATATAGCCTAATCTCAAATTATTAATTGTGATTACATCCCTTTTCATTTTGAAATTTCATGTGATATATATATAAATATATATATGTAGCACCTTTAAATTAAAACATGTCCAATCATATATATGGTCATAAAGAAGCCATTAAGTTTTTCACTATATTTTTGTATCAATCATAAGATGCACATTAAGTATAAGTCATGTAGCATCCCAAATTTTGTTGTAAATATTGTGTATGACTATGTCAAATGAAGAAGTCTTGTACAACTCAAGATTGAGAACACCTAGTATACATAAATATAAGCTTAAGTTACTAAAAAGGCTGATAGAAGAAGTCTTTGAACTGACCATTAAAATTTAAATTGATAAGCTTTAATGATATTTAATTAACACTTTTTTTGTAAATATCATTTTAATTGTCATTAAAATAACTTTAATGGTTATATTGCTCCTCAAGAGTCACATGTCACTACAAAAAAAAATAGTGAATTAACAATGGAATTGTACGATTTAGTCTCAAAAAAGACTGTCACTTAAGTCAATTTAAGCATAGAATTCCATCACTAAATTCCTTCACTAATATGTTGCTTTTTGTAGGGGTTTTTTTGCTTATAAAAGGCAATGCACAGTCTAAGGTTAAGAGACTTTAGGGTCAAATGACCGAGGTAAGGTAACATTGAGCTCTATCACTGAGCTCACTCCTCTCATTTTGAGTTATACTATTACCTTTTTTATGTTCTATCCCCATAGTTTTTACAGGAAGGGTTTGTTTTATCTTAGAGAGTGTTTCTTCCTAATTTACTAAGGGGTTGTAGAATATCATTTAAGGACAGTGCCCTTAGGCGTGATCCAAACTGTTTATTTGTTTCATTTCGCCATGTATTGCTGCCTATAATTTGAACGTTGCAAGGTACTTATGCAAAAAAATAATAATATCAAGGTTTATCATTTTTAAGCGTTGATTTATGTAGAAATTGAGGTAATAGGTGAATATTATTGATGGGTTAAAAGTCTTTGAGGTGTTATGTTTGGTTGTGTGCTTGTGGAGGCAAACACTTTGACATATGCAACATAAAATCCGCACATCATTTTCAAAAGAGAAGCCACAGAGAAGTCAAGGAGCTCTGTGAGGGCACACCGATGGCCAATGTCTTAGGCAACCTTTGTTACAATGGACACATAAGTACCTTAGTTTACATATCCAACAACACGACTCACCTGACAAACCTACGGAATTGCAACTTATAACTTGTGAGGACATTTAATGGACAAGCAATTTTTGTTAAGGGGATAAGGAGTGTACGATACTCTCATCAAAAATGAAATTTTATTATTTTTTTTATACATTCCAAACATTAACTGCTGATTGATTTTAGTTAGCACAATTTTTAATGTGAATTTTCTTACTGACTTTTGTGTTACCAAGGAATTGATCTCAATGAGTCTAATTGAAGGGGGGATCTTGACACTATTACAATAAGGGAGAACTAGCAATACATACCAATGAAGCATGTGATTTATGGCATTGTAGATTGCGCCATTTATTCATTATAAATTGGTATATTTGTCATTTGGCACTAGTTCAATAAAGACTAGTTTTTGCATAGATGTAAAATCTTCTCACTTACAGGTACACACTATTTCTCCAATAATCATTGATGATCATAGCATAGGCATATGAGTAAACTTACAAAGAGAAATTTAAACATAAGAAAATATATACAATCATTCATTAACATATTTGCAAGTCAATTTGATAAGAAGGCCAAAACAATGTGTATTGATAATGAACCAGAATTTCAAAGGAATGCTTTAAATGCCTTTTATGAAGAAGGAGGGATCATTCTTCACACCATAATTGTGTATCCACTAGAAAAAATGGTATCATTAAGTGAAAAATAGGCATATCATTAAAGCAACACAAGTATACTTGACAAGAACTCCCCAATATATAGCATATCTTTGGTGAGTATTTATTGGCCACAATATATAGCATTCCTCATTCGTCATCGAGTATACTTGTCAAGAAGACCCCATATGAAGTGCTTTTCGATATTAACTAGTTTATGCACATTTAAGGGTGTTTAGGTGTCTCAAATACGCATGTCACACATCACATTGACTAAATGGAGAAATAGGGGCAAGCATATGTATTCCTCGACTACCCTATAAGACAAGAAAGATTATATACTTTACAGCCCTACAAATTATGAATGATTTGTCTCTCATGATATGATTTTTATTGTGACTAAGTTCCAAATTCAAGTTGTATCACCTTCAACAACTATCACGTTGGACACTCCATAGGTGATCAAACCATATTTTTACAATATTTTCTTACCATATTTAGACAATTAATCATAAATTTTGGACTTAATTGCATTTATTGTGAGTAATTGTGATTGATTCTGGTTGAAATCAATTAAGCTCAAAAAGGAAAAATATATATTATATTTTATGATTTACATTAATTGGTTTATTGTTTTAAAATTAAGATATTACATATTTGTTACCCTTCTTTGTAGATTAGGAAACTAGGTCAAGAAAAATCAAAGATGTGATTCTTAGAGAAGAAGAGAAAAAAATTATAAAAGGAAGGGTGTGTGCCGCAAGAGAAGATGTAGTTACAGTGCCAAAGCTATAGTAATGTGAGTAAGAGAAATAGAGAACCGCAAGCGACAGTGACAGAGGAAGCTACAATAAAGAGACACAATATAGCATTTTCGACATGGAGAAAGAGAGGATCACTATCTTTATCGAACTACCACCATCATCTTGGGTTCACTGTCAAACACCACCATGTAACCACCATCATCTTCCTCATCACCACCATCTTCACCACTGATCCTTCTCAGTTCCACCGTCAGTTCTGTCATGTTGTTGTCATCTCTCTTTTCTAATATTGATCACTGAACGTTACCCCCTTTTTTCTCCACTATCGCAAGAAATCACCGTCACCACCATCCTCCTTCACTCTAGCCACCAATAGAGCCTACCACCATCGACATCATCCTCTATCACCATTACAACTCTTACCATCCACTGGCAGCCATCTCCATCCCTCTTTTGTTTCTCTCATTGAACATCACAAACCTGTGACCACTCTTCTCTCTTCAGACAAGGAATTATTGTTTTTAAATGATATTGTGGCTATGTCTAAGATGATGAGTAGCTAATTCTCTTTTGAGTTTTAGTGGTGAAAAATGTGGCTAGAGCTTCAATGGGCTATAAAGGGGAGTTTGCTGTTTTTCATAAACTTACTTTATGTATCATGAATTTTGTTTGACTTGATTTTTATCTTGATACATATTTGTAAGACTTGTTTGATTATTTTTTGTTGAATTTTATATTAGTGCATTTGAGACTTATATTGATTTATCCCCTTAGGATTAATAAATTATGCATTCTATGTGATATCTAGATTGTATAGTGAATTAATTCTAATTTGAGTGTCATGATTGTGCCTCAACAAGAGGGAAAGTGCACAAAATTGATTTTCAAACACACATCAAATGGTTTTTTTAACAATTTATCTAACAAATGACTATGAATGTGATTGTAGGATTAGTAATTAATTAGGTAGATTGGACCCAATGCGATTGCTTGGGGTTGTTTTTATTAGACTTGATGAGATTTTAACTCCCATATAATTTTAAGAAGCTAGGAAAGTCACCAACTTTGCTACCAAAACTCGTTTTATATTACCTCTTTAATCCAAAAATATTTCTTTCGTGTTATTTTCCAAAAATACCAAAAAAATATTAGCATAGTTTAATTTTCATTTTAAACCAATTTCAAAAACCCCATTTTTAACCATTCTTTTACCAAGGGATTCAAAATAAAGGCTCATTGATAAGAGAACGATTCCGAGTTGTTTGCACTATATTTACTATAATTCGTGGTAATTTTGTATTTGACCCTGAAGTGACTAAGGTTGTGTCAAATCAATAGGGCATGCACATTTTTTATGACCTAGGTGAGGTACTCATGACATATGCTCCACATATAGAGCCCAAATTTAACAACATATGAGGATGAGGGTTTAAATCAAGATGTGTCCATTGTTTGTTGGTTATGGGGGCCAACATCATTAGACCATTGTATATTAAACATAAATAATATCTTTCTCCATAGTGACCTTGATGAAGGGGTTTATATGTGCATCATGTTAGGATTTGCTTATGAAAGGGAGACAAGGGTTTGTATGTTGAAGAAATCTCTCTATAGCTTGTGACAAAAGTCTCACAATTGGTACCAAAGTTTACTCAAACACTAGTCGACATTGAGTATTCCTAAAGTTATGTCACTCACTCTCTATTCATAATTCACACTACCATGTCATATATCACATGATTGATGCATATTGATGATGTGTTGGTAGCGGCTAATGACATGAAAAGGATATAGAAAACGAAGAACCATGTATATACGTTTAACATTACAGATAGAGAAAGATTAGAATATTTTCTTAGGAAACAAAATAGCACAGTCTTAATTAGGATTTGTCATAAATCAACATAAATACATACTAGACATCATAAAAAAGACAAGCATATTGAAGTGTAGTCCTAGTCCCTTTCCCATGGCATAACATTTTAAGTTGATAAATGATGAAGATAAACCTAATGAAAATGCAAGACATTATAGAAGGTTAGTTGGTAAACTCTAATACTTGAATATGACACGCCTTAACATCATGTAAGCGGTCAATACATTGAGCCAGTTCACATCCCAAGCCAGAGAATTACTATAAGAGAATAAAGCTAAAGAAATAAGACAAAAGGCTAGAAAGAAAGGTACCGAGCACTACAAATTGTATAGTCAATGTTTTTATATATTTGATAGTTAGCAAGGTCTATACAATTTATAGAAATTTACAACTAATACAAAATACACACGTATGCACTACTATTGAATGATTTAGAATAATAATTTATCTTTTGGGCCTCATGGGCTTTTCTTGATTTTGTATTTCAATACTCCCCCACGAGTTGAACTAAGCTAGTAGTAAATTGAGACTCCTTTTAGGAGTTGCAATTAAGGCAAGAAGTGGGCAAAGGTTTAGTAAGTATGCATGTGATTCAATCCTAAGATGAGACATGGTCTACATTTAAGAGACTTATAACAAGGCACTCCCTTACAAAGTAATAGGTAAGGGCAATGTGTTTAGCTCTTGAGTAAAAAATAAGATTTCCAACTAAGTATGTTGCTCTAAGATTGTCAAATCATAGAAATGGTGCTTCAAACAAAATATATGGAGTTCATAAAGCATATTTTGAATCCAAATTATCTCACTTGTGGTAGCAATAATAGTTGTATAATCTGCCTCATACTAGATTTTACCACAATTGGTTATTTATTGGAACTCCATGCTATAATATTAGGATCATGAGTAATCTAAGTTACCGCCCCAATCAGCATCATAAAAGGTTGGCATGGTTAGGTAGGTGGAAGGTTTGATGTGTAATGCAAAGTGGGAGGCTCCTTTATGATAACATAGAATGTGTTTGATAGCTACTCAATGATAATCCTTGGGTTGATGCCTGAATTTGCATACCTTTTTTATTGCAAATGTGATATTTGGTCTTGTAAAGTTGAGATATTGAAGACTTCCAACTATGCTTCGATAATACTAAGAAAAATTTGATTTTAAATATGTTGTCAAGTGAGTGTTTATGGCCATTGGAGTAGACACTAGATGTGCGGCAATCAGCTAAGCTTTTTCTAATAGATCCAAAATGTATTTGTGTTAAGAAAGTAGTAAACTAGAAGATGATGGTAGAACCTCCACACAAAAAAATAATATAATTTCCCAATACTTTTTTTTTGGAAATGATTGATTAAGCAACTAGACAAGTTCATTAATGGAGTTCTTAGAGGATCCAGTAACTATTATGTCCTCAACATATAAAAGGACATGAATAGTGAATTTGTCATAGTGGAAATTAAAGGGCATTGAATTTGACCTTGAGATTGAGAAGCCAAGTTTTAGAAGGCTTGAACTTAAGGTGAATTAGGCCCTAGGCACTTGCTTAAAACTGTAAATTGCTTGTCAGAGCTAGCACACATGAGTTGGATATTGTGGATGAGCAAATCCTAGAGGTTGTTGCATGAAAACATTTTCCTTGAGAAAGCCGTAAAGAAATGTGTTGTGCACATCTAGTTGATTAATAATACAACCTTTTCAAATAACAATTGTCAAAATCAAGCGGACTATGGTAGGTTTTTCCATAAGAGAGAAGGTATCCATAAAATCAACCCCAAGTTGTTGATGAAAGCCCTTTGCAACAAATTATGCCTTTAGCTTATCAAGAGACCCATCAACTTTGAATTTTTCTCAAAAAATCTATTTGCAACCCAAAATGTTCACAAGGAGTGCAAGGTTCTAATTCCTGACTATTTGTGTCGATAAGTGCTTGAAACTTAGCATATAATGCTTTATGTCAACCTAGGTGTTTAAGATCTTGAGAAACCGTGGACTATATGAAAGAAGAAAAGGTAATACTGTGAGCTTTTAGTAGAAAATAGGTAACAAAATCTAGACCTAAAGCTTTAGGTTCGAAGATTTTGTCTTTAGAGAGAGTTATCATGGAGTAGGTTAGTACAAGTAGTGGTAGAGAAGTTGTGGGTGTAGTTGAAGAGGAGAAATTAGTTCATGTGGAGGATGGTGAAGAAAAAGATGAAGAAGACATGTTTGGTGAGGTAGGATGAGTCAGGTTAAGTAGCAAAATAGGGTTTGAAGATGAAGGTGGGTGGGTATTGGCAAGATTGAGTGAACTGGGCTAATTGGGCCTAAGCAATATAGGTGGTAGATTTAATAATTGATAAGTAATCGTAGGTGGGCTAGTATACATAATGGAGAAGGAAAATAAGGATTCATCAAATATTACATTCCTCGAGATGTAAAGATGGCAAGTAGATTGATGAAGACACAAATACCCAAGATGATTGGGTGCATATCCAAGAAATAGGTAGAGCTTAAATTGTGGTTGGAGCTTATTAGTTGTGTATGGTCTCAAATTAGGCTAGCAATAGGATCTAAAAATTATAATTAACATGTAATTAATCTTTTCTTGATAGAGCAATTCATATAGACTCTTTCCCTACAAAGTTGGGCTAGGAAATTTGTTGAGTGAATAGGCCACAGTGGTCTATTTCAACAATCATGTGGTGACATCTTTCAACTACCTCATTCTATGTGTGAGTATAAGGACACATAATTTGATGTTGAATTCCACAATTAAGTACATAATTAAGTAAAGAACAAAAATCACCACCAAGTTATATTGAAAAGCTAGAATTTTAGAATTATGAAAAGTTTCAACATGAGATTTAAATAAACAAGATTGATTGAACTTCACTTTTGATTTAAGAGGATAAAACCAAATAAACTTAGAATAATCATCAATAAAAGACACATAATAACTATAACCAATTACAGACATTGTGGGAGAAGGCCCCCAAACATCAAAATAGATTAAATGAATAGAAAAAGAAGAGTGTTTATTTATAGAAGGATAAGGAAGATGACGAATCTTGCTACTATAACATGCATGACACTAATGAGAGGAAATTAGATAGGAAGAGAGGTGTAATGAAGGACTTGCTAGACAACACAGAAGGCTAGATGACCTAGACATTGATGCCACAGGATGAATGAAGAATGAACTAAGGAATGAGATTAAAGGGTGGATATGGGGTAGAGATGCCTAAGACTGGATTTTGAAGAAAAAGCTTCTTGGTTTATTCATCCTTCACACAAAAATACCCATAGTGAAATTCAAAGAGGACATTATTGTCATCACATAACTAATTAATAGATGATAATTTTCAAACAATTATAGGGACATGTAAAATATTGGAAAGAGAATATCTGCCATGAGTAGTTTTAAGGGTGCATGATCCTTAACTATTGATGCTTATAAGGTTTACATTGCTCACTTTCACAATATCTTTCACAAAATAGGGTTCAGTATTGAGATTAAGATTTGTAAGGTCGTGTGTCATATGGTGTGTTGCCTTATGTATGGATACCATAGTGAGTCGCCCATAAAGGTGTCTTCTACATAATTGGCTAAAAAAGAGGGTGGAGATGGAGTTTGAAGAGCATGGTTGGGTCATTAATAACATGTGAGAGCAGGTGACCAATATGTTAACACGGTTGACAAGTAACAAAGCCATCAGAGTTGTTATAATTACTATTTTTAATGTATTGGCCTTTTTCGTGACCTCGATAATTTCCTCAACCTTGTCTCCCATTGTTTCATTCATAGGCATGTCTAGAATTGTAGGACTTATGACCTCATCTTGAGTAATTATAGGATCCTTGACGAGAGTTTGGAAATCTACCTCCTTAGCCTCTATAGAAATACTTTGTATCAGTCATGTTTGAGCTCGTATTTACTGCATTTGCACTCATTTTTGTGGGTAGGATATCAAGTTTTGAAGAGTCGTGCATTCTTCAAAGATAAGCAAGTGACTTAGAATTCATTCAACAACAAATAAATATTTATGAGTGTTCAAATGTATGACTAGTGTCAAAATATTAGCCAAGACCCACTAGCAAGAAGGTGATGAAGTCTTCATCAAATACGAGGTTCCCTATAGCAGCTAGAGAGTCAACTAGAGTAGCAATTCTCTTTTGATATTCTTAGATGATTTCTCCTATTTTCTTTAAGGTAGTGAGATGTTGATGTAGATAACTAAGGCTAGCATTAGTTTGTTGGGAGAAGGAGGTTTCAAGTGCAAGCCACATGGCTTGAGCATTCTTATGCCTCAAACTATGAGATAATTTTATCTGAAAGAGAAGCAAGAAGAATGGATAACACAAACTGATCTTGTTGAAACCAAATGAAAAATTCCTTGTAAGCAAGTCCGTCAAGTAGCTTTTCCAATGATGGAGCCATTACTACATATTTGTGTATATATGATGTCTTGTACTTGCCTATGTATGGGATAAATGTCATATATTTACAGGCAAAATTTTTCCAAACACTTATATGACAGTCATATATGTGTAAAATATATATAATGATTTTTTTTTATAAAACCGTTATATAATTGTCCAATTTTTGTCCAAAAAAAGTCATTTAATATAAACAATTGTTTTATATTAACAACCGTGATTGACTACATACATGACAGTTTTAATCCAAATATCGTCATATATATTGTGTTAATATATCAAATATACCCATTTTTCATTTAAACTTTGAAATTCTTAAAAAAAACTAATGTTTTTACTTGTGACGAAGTTGTTCAAGGTCCTCCGTCATGGATTTCTCCTATTCTCCTTGTCCAACGTCCTCCAAGAAAACCAAGGTTTTCACTTGTGATGAAGGCGTTGTGAGGTGTGTTCAGCCAAACACTTATAAGGAGAACTTAGTGACTTGATCAAATTCATATATGTCAGACAAAACTTGGCAAAGTAGAAGTAGAATGCAGTGATAGTGAGCCAAACTTAAAAAATAGGTGTTACACACCAATGTATAAAAGGTGTGAGGAGGCACCTTACTTAGAAAGGTGTCACTCAACTAACCCCTTAGATGACACCAACTTTCTTCAAGATTTGGCAGATGCAAATAAAGGGAAGTTCAGCAAGAACCTGAAAAAGTTTGAGAAGATGAAGAGAGATGTAGAGAAGCCTTTATATAAGAATTGTATTGAGTTCACATTGTTATATGCAGTGTTAAACTTGTACAATTAGAAAGGAAGATATGGGTTAAGTGATACGGGTTTCATAAAACTACTTGCCCTTTTGAGAAGAATGTTGCTACCGAGAAATGACATGGCAATAAAGATCTATGATGCAAAACAAGTTATGTGTATCGTCAGCTTAAGTTATGAGAAGATACTCATTTGCCCTAACAACTATATTATATTCCGTAAAGAACATTAATCATTAACTGAGTTTGCCTTTTGCTCAGCATCATGCCACCAAGCAAATGGAAAGATTTCAATAAGGCGTTGTGGTCCCATTATACCTAAATTTATATGCTTGTACAACAATGCAATTGGTGCAAAAAACTTGTGTTGGTATGTAGATGAAAGGATTAAAGACAATATGTTTGGACATCCTGCTAACTCAGCAGAATGGAAGAGGTTTGACTTTCAGTATCCTAAATTTGCTAAAGGACCAAGAAACTTTCGCCTAGCGTTGGTCACTGACGAGATGAACCCATTTGGGATGCAAAGTAGTGCACATAGTACATGGCTTGTGATGTTGTTTATCTATAACCTACCTTCATGGCTCATGAAGAAATGGAAGTACATGATGTTATCTATTCTAAGTCAAGGCCGAGGGTTGTATATGATACTTGAAGGAGTTGTGGACAAAGGGGGGGTTGTATATGATACTAATGAGAAAGCATCGTTCAACTTAAAGGCTATGTTGTTTGGAACAATCAATGATTTTCTGGGGTATGGGAACTTGATAGGGTATAGCATTAAAGGCCAACTTGGAAGCCCAATTTGTGAAGAGGGTACACAGTCGTCAGGCTAAAGCATAGTATGATGAATTCATATATAGGACATTGCAAGTGGTTGCAAAAGGGTCATTCGTATCAACGTATAATAAAATACTTTAATGGGCAAGGATAAGAGAGGATGGCACCTACAACTCTAACTGGTCATAGTGTTCTTATAAAGATAGAATGTGTACAATGTAAATTTGACAAGATTTAGGAGACAAGTTGGGACATGCGGGTGGAAAAAGACGTCTATTTTCTTTGATATGCCATATTAAAGTTTCTTAAATGTTAGACATGCACTTAATGTCATGCACATTGAGAAAAATATTTGTGAGGGTCTCTTTGGAACGTTACTCTATATTCCCAGGAAGACAAACACTACAAAAAAAAAGCTATTTTGTAGCGGTTAAAAAACGCCGCTACAAACTTCAACATTTGTAGCGGTTTTACCCAAAACCGCTACAAATTTGTTACATGTTGGGTATTTGTAGCGGT
>JBAGKO010011102.1:0-11603 GCA_037177275.1 Acacia concinna | reverse complement strand
GATGTCTACTAATAGCTCACCAAATTTCATAAGAAATGAAAATGGTTTGCTCCTTTTAAAAATTACACAAAATCCCTATGTCAGAATTTTATCTTGACAGATTCATGCAATTTACAAAATTCATAATTAATTCTACACAACTCCAAATGATATGGGTCCAAGCTTATTTTAAAGCTATATATGTCTACTAATTCCTTACAAAATTTCATAATTTTCCAAGGTCATTTGCCCCTGCATTCGGCCATCAGGTTTTTCTCTTTCCAGGATTTAATCTGAACTTCCAAAATTCATATCTCCTTATCCATAAATCCAAAATGAATAAAATATGTTTTGTTTTAAATCTTAACATGTCTTCTTTCTTACTGCCAAATTTCAGGGGAAATGAAGATCATTTACCCTTTCAAAACTCACACGAAACCAGACAACCTCTCTGAATCCGAAAATACACATGCATATATCAATACTCATTTATGCATTTTCTTCTATTCAAAGTATGACCCACTGCACCAAACACACACATAGTTGTATCCATATTCATTATCTCTGTTTTCTTTTTCCAGTAACCATTACCCAAAGCCAGCGCATATATATATATGTATTCCTATCAATTCCAGGCATACATTTTCCAACAACAGCAGCTGATTATATATTAATATGCTAATAATGGCTTTCGGTCTCAATTATACATTCTCTGGGTTCTGAACACCTACATACATATATATGTATTATATCTGTTTTCTTTCCTCACAGCAACTCAGCGCATGCATATATATTCAGATTTCAGAATCATTCCATGCTCTATTTTTGTCACCTAAAACAGAACCGAAAACACCTATATTTATCTCTATTTCAGAAATTATCACTGAACCAAAGAAATATGCATGCATTCCGTTCTAGACTTCCAAGACACTACATGCAACATCAATGTCTGATTCTCAACCAAACCCAACAGAAGCAATTAGAGGCTAAGGATGGAAGCTTGTCCAGAAAACTCACCTCAACCAAAATCAATGGTTGCATGCAATGATTATCTCCTCCTTCAATTTCCAGCGGCTTGCTCTTAGCTTCAGCAACGAAGTACTCCTTTCTCTTCTTTTCGGTCTGAACTGTAGCTCCCTCTCACTGCTTCAGCAGCTTTCTCTCAGTTTGCTCTCTCTTTTTCAGTGGAGAATAAATCAAAGTGGCTAGATGATGCTTGATGCCGAAATGCATTGCAGCAAGAAGATACTGCAGTAGAATTCTTCACTCCCTCACGGTTTCTTTCACAGTCCAGCAAATGAAACACTTCCACTCTACTCTTTCCCCTCGGCTCACTCTGATTTCTCTTATTTTCTTTCGGCGACAAAGTGGAGATGAAGAACTGTAAAATTCATATCTTGGCCTAAAAAACTTCAAATGACCTGGGTCCAAGTTTATTTTAAAGTTCTATATGTCTACTAATTACTCATTAAATTTCATGAGAATCCAAGGTCATTTGCCCTTATTTTTGAAAAGCTTATTTTCGGCCAGTCAATATTTACTTCCAGAATTTATCCTTATCTTTCAAAAATCATATCTCTTAATTTACAAATCCAAATTGCACAAATTAGGACTTGTTTTAAAACTTCTTAAGTCCTCTACATCTCTATAAATTTTCAGGGGAAATGGAGATCATTTACCCTTTCAAAACTTAACACCAAACAGGACAACTATTCTCGACCAACAACACAAGCTCTCAACATTGCACCTATTTTCTTTATCTCTATTTTCTTTTCCAAAATTCATCACCAAAACCAGTGCATATATGAATTCTGATTTAGCATGCAAACATATATACATACATGTATATATTTCCATTATCATTATCCTCTTCTCCAAATCAGACTAGGCGCATGCATGTGTACATATATCTTGATTTTCCATAAACAATAATTCACTCTTTCATCATTCGACACACACACACATATGCATAATCATCTCTGTTTTCTTTCCTTTAAATATCAACAGAAGCACACATGCAAATATGTACTCTTAAATCCCATTGCTTGCCCTGTTTCTATTTCCCTAATACAGAACCGAGCAAGACACACACATGCATTCTGTTTCTGTCGCTCCATATATCAGAACCGAAATAACATATATACTTCCGTAATCAACTTCAAACATGCATGCATGTAGATTTTGGGTCTTTAATTTCAACATGCAATATGATTCCCAAACTACAATTCTGATAACAGAACCGAAATGAAATGGAAGAGAAAGGAATTTCAAACTCACCTCCTTCAATCTCTCGGTTTCAGCTGCAGCAGAAATTTGAAGCTCCCTCTCACGGTTCAATCAGCACAAAGCACTCTTTCCCTCTCACATGATTTTACTCATAGCAGCACCAAGTAGAACCAGCTGCACTCTTTCTCTCCTCGATTTCACGCTCTCACTCTCAATCTTCTGGCAGCAGGGAAATGGAGAGCTTCCTCTCGGCAGTAAGGGAAAAGAACTGCAGTGAAACTCTTTTCTCTTATCGGTGGAATGGATAAAATGACCGAATGGAGTGGAATTGAGATAATTAAAGGAAACCGAATGGATGAAGACTGCAACCCCTCTTCCCTCTCGGCTTTTCTCTCTTTATGTGGGATAATGAATGAATGAAGTGGGTAATATATTGAGAGGAAACCGAATAGATGAGGTGGCTGGATATAAAATAAGAAACCAAATGAATAGTAATGTCCAGTTGTGGTCCGTTCTCTCTTATACGTGGCAGCAAATGATGGGAACTCTCACGGCTTCTCTTCTCACTTCTCCGTGAAACAATGAATAAATGGCTGGATATAAAAATCGAATGAATTAAGGTGGCTGGACAAATAAAAGAGTGAAACCGAAAATGAACGAGGAATCCAGCTGTGGTTATTCCTTTTAGCCACGTGGATGGAAGGGAAAAATAGGATAGATAAAAGCAAGACATGTGTCCACACATGGAGGAAATGAAAGAGAAATATAATTGGGATAAATAATACATTAAACCTTCCAATATATTCCTAATTTTCATCTTAGTCCTTCTTGCTAATTTAAATAATTCCATACATTTAAATTTCAAGATGATTTATCAATCTTACATGCCCAATTATTTCCCTTAAATTCCTCAAATAATTTCTCATAATTTCTTAGATCAAAATAGATCTCTAAATATTCTCCTTAATTTTCCTCATAATGTACATAAAATCATAAAATAATGATTTTATCTTATCTTAAAAACTTTCCCAAAAATTGGGATATTACATATCAAATGTACATAACTTCATATACTGGACTCATGTAAGAATTTCTTTGCCTTCAGATGTTTGGGAATAGATATATATCAGTAGACAGAGTACTTGGTGCAAGACTTTTGGGAATGGCCTAAAAGAAAAATGCAACACTTAAGAATTTTCTCATCATCTTCAATCATTATGTTGGTCCAAAACAAAAATCTCAATGGATTAGGAGTCCAATAAAGGATTAGGGATCCATTTTAGATTAATAATGGACAGTTCAGCCCAATGGGTTGGGGCCAAGATTTCAATATGGTGATCTTTTTCACATTAGCATGGGAACTCTCAAATTGGATATCACCCCATGTGAATCATTTTCAATAATAATTGTCCAACTTTTCGTTTTCCTTTTCTTTTTCAATTTTAAGGTTGTAATATTTTTTTGAGAAAATTGCAGTGAGGTCCCGATTAAGAGAATATACGTCAAAGATGTCCCGTGAAATTAATAAATTGCATTGAAGTCCTATGGGACTTTTCTGTCATTAATTAAAATTGTTCAATTACCCATTTGCCTTTATGGTTTAAAACAAAACAAAATTGAAAAAGGGAGAAATAACCCAAGCAGAGCAAAATGTATAGTAAACAACAAGGTTGCCCTTTGTGAAAAGGGAGAAATAACCCGTGAAATTAATAAATTGCAATGCTTGGGATTTGAAGAGATTCGGTGGGGAATGATGAAGAGTAAACAACAAGGTTGCCCTTTGTGAATTCTCTGATAGTGAAAGATTTAAGAGGCTGTTTATTGCCTATGGGTGCTCCATACAAGTTTTCTTACAAGGGTGTCAAGCTATACTTTATATAGATGGATGTCATCTTAGTGGTCCTTATAAGGGAATGTTGGTTTCAGCTAATGCATGTGATGCTGATAATCAACTATTTTCCTTGGCGTATAGCATTGTCAGTAGAGAAACACATGATGATTGGAGTTGGTTTCTTAGAAAAGTAAAGGATATCATTGGGACAAGGGAGACCACAATTGTATCAGATAGAAATCTTGCCATTATCAGTGCTGTTCATGCTATATTTGGAGGTGAAAGACATACTTTTTGTTATAGGCACATCAAGGAAATTTTCAGTGCGGAGTTTGTGAGGTAGAATAGAGGAAGGGGGCAGGCTTATAGGAATAACAAGGAGGATGTACTGAAGATGCTTGATGCAATTGTGTATGCAAGGTATGAGCATGAGTATAATGTAGCGTTAACGAGGTTAAAATTGTTTTCTCCACACTTAGGTCAATGGGTTGAGAAGGAAGGTGATAAGGATAAATGGGCACAAAGCAAATTTCCTTACAAAAGATGGGATAAAATAACTACAAATGTTGATGAGTCATTCAACCGTGGATTCTGAAAGAAAGGAAACACAATGTATACATTTTCATTCATGAGCATCAAGAGAAATTAGCTAAGAAGTTGATTGTTGCAAATCAGCCATGAAAAACTAGACAAATGGTATTGGGCCAAATATTGAGTCCAACTTGATAGAAAAAGTTGAGGGACTGCAAACATGGAGTGTGAATATTATGGCGATGACCAAATTTGAGTTGCAACAAAGTGCAATGACCGACTAATATATCTTAGTGTTGATCTCATATCACACAAATGCAATTGCTTGGCATGGCAAATAAACGACATACCTTGTTGCCATGCATGTGTAGAAATAAATTTTATCCATTGCAATGTCTACTTGTATGTGGATGAATGGTACAAAATATCTACCCAGGAGAAGATATATGCAAGTTTCATGAGACCTATAGCAACACATGATTGCTCACATTCTGAATGTCAAACAGTTTCATAGTTGATGACATAAACATTGTTACAACCACCCATCACTAGGCGGCCACCTGAAAGGCCAAGAAAAAGAAGGATAGAGTCCCAATTTTAAAACAAAAGGGTTTACTATTGTGGTAGGTGCAATGAGCCCGGACATACTGTGAAGCCTTGTAAGAATCCAAATATAGGATGATGAAAGATGTTGCATTTAGCTGACTTTTTGTATAGTGCAAGTTTTTTTGAAAGTATGTGACATGCTATTATTTTGTATGGGTTTACCCTCTTGTACATGCATGTAGTTGTGTAAATGAAAATTGGATATAATGTGGTATTATTTCCAACTTTCATTTATGCAAGTTAGGTCTCTACTATAAATTGCTGATATGAAAGTAAGGACATGGAGTTGTCAATCCATGGACATCAACTTGTTAATTACTGCCCATGGGGTTGTCAATGACTATCATGCGATCTGTTACTATATATATGTATGTTTGAAAGATAACTATCTATTACCTTAAGGCTGTAAATAAATTCGCATGGGAAATGGATTGTCACGTTGTTGTTAATGATTTACCAGAGTGTTGTCAATTACTGCCTATGGGGTTGTTAATGCTTTCTCAGGGTGTTGTCAATTACTGCCCATGGGGTTGTTAATGAGTTCCCAGGTTGGTGTCAATTATTGACCATGGGGTTGTTAATGAGTTTCCAGGTTGTTGTCAATTACTGCCCATGGGGTTGTTAATGAGTTCCCAGGTTGTTGTCAATTAGTTCACGTGGGGTTGTTAATGATTTACCAGCGTGTTGTCAATTACTGCCCATGGGGTTGTCAATGATTTCCCAGGGTGTTGTCAATTACTGCCCATGGGGTTGTTAATGAGTTCCCAGGCTGTTATCAATTAGTTCACTTGGGGTTGTTAATGATTTACCAGCGTGTTGTCAATTATTGCCCATGGGGTTGTCAATGATTTCCCAAGGTGTTGTCAATTACTGCCCATGGGGTTGTTAATGAGTTCCCAGGTTGTTGTCAATTAGTTCACTTGGGGTTGTTAATGATTTACTAGTGTGTTTCAATTACTGCCCATGGGGTTGCCAATGATTTCCCAAGGTGTTGTCAATTACTGCCCTTGTGGTTGTTAATGACTTCTCATGGTGTTGTCAATTATTGCCCGTGAGGTTGTTAATGAGTTCTCAGGGTATTGTCAATTAGTCCATGTGGGGTTGTTAAGACTTCTCATGGTGTTGTCAATTATTGCCCTTATGGTTGTTAATGACTTCTCATGGTGTTGTCAATTACTGCCCGTAGGGTTGTTAATGAATTCTCAGGTTGTTGTCAATTACTTCACGTGGGATTGTTAATGACTTCTCAGGGTGTTGTCAATTATTTCACGTGGGGTTGTTAATGAATTCTCAGGGTATTGTCAATTACTGCCCATGGGGTTGTTAACCATAGCCCCTGATATTCTTAACTCAAAAATCAATGTACAAAATCGAATGAACGAAGAATGACGAAGGATTCCGTGAACATTACACTAATATTAATCAATCTCATAGCATTCCAGTACAAAAGGTGTGTATGTGATATTCACAAAAAGTAGACTTAACTAAATTCAGTTTCAACGTCATATTTCCTAATGACACCAAAAACAAAATACACTTCTTTGAGTGCCACTAACTTCCTTTGTTTCTCTTCGTCTTCACGTTCAACATAGAAAAGACTTTATCTGCATGTATGTTGTCGGGATGCGTCACTAGCCACCAAAGGAATCCAACCTTCAATTCATGCAATTCCTCCAAGGAATAATGAGGCATCGTATACCCATCATCCCCTTGCTTAGTGCCATCCCACATTTGCAACCAAGTCAAAACATGCACACCACAAGAGTCCTTACAAACATATTTGCAATATCAGTAACATACAATGCGCTGCACTTCACGGACAGCACGGTTAAACATCATTATGAACAGAAATTTATGTGTCTGATTAGACGTGTACTTTTGCCCATGTGACATGTTTATGTATCTTTTTCTCATCATCAAATAACATTGGCTTGACAGTCCTCAGCATGTCAAAGAAACAATCTTTGTACAAAAATGTGTAACTGTCAATGTCCCACGTCCATAACAAATGACAAAGAATGCATGAGTGAATGAAGAAAATTTACTTATGACTACGTTCGCCATGTGTTGCTTAGGATCCATCTCTCCTTTTTGTTTCTCCTTGGGCTTCTTTGATTGAGTAGGTTTCTTACCAACAGTTGTCGCATCTTCCAATTGGCTCTCCCTCCGCATGTAGGCAAGAGTATCAACTAGTGAATTCAGAGTGTAAAACCTCATGTTCTTAACATCGAGCGCATAACAAAACCAATGATCAGCAAAAATAGTAGGACCAAATATGAAGTTACAATCCTCGATGTTATAACCTAAATGTTGAGGGAGGATTTGAGATTAATATTGTGTCACAGACCATCTTCGATCTGTCACAATTTTTGTCATGAAGTCAGTTGTGAAGATGTGTCTGCTAACACTTCCATTGTGCTGTTTTTGGTCAGCAACAAGTGTCTTTGCCACCATAGACATCAACTGTGTAGATAGCAAACACATTATGCAGCTGTCAAAACATATGCACTAAATCAACAATAGCAAGCTAAGTTGAATAAGTGCAAAGTTAAATGAAAAATGGGATGACATAAATGTGGAAGATATGCACAGATTTCAGCTTCCACAATGCAAGGCCAGAAGTAACAATTGAAGATCAATGCAAGCCCCAACACATTTTGAAAAATGTCACAAGCAATTATGTGAAGTAATATATCATGCACTAAGCAAACTCAAAATTCAGAAGCAATAGACAATCATTATAAACAAAGTTCCAAGTTGTAGCAGTAACTGCATGTCCAAGAAACATAACTAAAAACTACCAAAATAACAATTCGCCATGGATGCCAAGAATGCACACTATTGTAACCGGTAATAAAATTGACTTCAAGCCACAAATATGTTACTAGAAACGCACTGAACACAAATATGTTACCACAAACTAACAGTAAACAATGCAGTATGCGTTCAGTTCAGGAACATGCACAACAATAACAGAAATAGAAATCCAGAAGTACTGCCAAACTAAAAGTTGCACACAATGTCCACAAGAAATGCAGTATTTCAGAACCACAATCAAGCAATTGTCAATGTAGCTTATAAAAATGCAAAAAAATCAGGTACCAATAACATAATGCATGGAAAAGTGACTATGTAGTAATCTTACTGTGTTGGAAATCCATCCTCTTGGTCGCAGACAATAGAGTTCTGTTCGTCGTAGATAGTAGTCATGCATTTGAACAAAAATCCTAGAAGAAAACGTAGAATCAGCATAGCAATGAAATTTGCGACCTTATGTCATTAAACTTGGAAAGAGTAGCAATAAAAAAATTAAGGTTTACTTCTCAGCTTCGTCTTCAAAAGGCTTCCTTGTGCACAACTGGAATAAACTGACCCTTTCATCGTGTGTCTTCTTGCCCTTAGACTTCATCTTTGGATCAATCCATAGGGATCTGACAGCCCAGGTAGGAGTTATTGCCCGTTTTGATCTTCTTAAATTGTTGTCACTTACTTTTTGCTCCTTCACAACCTCTTCCTCTTCAGATAGAACAATTGTGTGCACTTCAATAATGTCAACTGCATCTTTTTCTACATCTTCTACAAAATCATCTTCACCTTCCACAACTTTGTCATCCTTTGCATCATTTGCGTCACCTTCTTCTTCTTCTTCCTCATCATGCTGTTCAAAATCACATACTTGTTCATTCATCTCATCGTGCAACCTGTTTTGGAGGGCAAGGAGTTCCTCTCCAACCATGGAAACTATCCTAGTGTAAGCTCTTTGTAATTCATGCAATAGATAAATTTCATTCAGCAATAACCTACATCAGATTTGGAGAAACATAAATAAACTACAATCTGCAACTGTCACACTTACTGGGTGGGTTAGCATTGTCTCAGGATTGAAGGTTGTCCGAGGATGCACACCAGTAAGTCCAACACCATGGAGCAGACCTTTTTTGCTTTCTTTCTCTAGCAACGCTCTACTCTTCACCCTATTATCATCCCAATATGTGATTGCATGGCAGGCTGCTGATACTTTTAGTTGTCCTAATGGAAAATGTTGTAGGCAAAACATCTGCAATAATATCAAAGTGACATATTAGCAATATTATAAAACAGCAATTAAGTAGAAAAAAAATCATTGCAACTTACCATTAGGAAGTAGATACAACCACCTACCGTCTTCCTCCCTCGACCATCTCCTTTCAACAATTCCCTTTTAAATCCCCCAATTGAATCACACAAATCTTGAAAAACAAAGGAACACCAATCAAAGTCACCAAGTGCATGGTGTGTGATTGTCAAAAGCTTCAACACCCGGTCGCTTACGTAAATACTTGCACTTGGTGACAATAACGTTCCTAACGCGAATAAGACAAAAAGGAACTCAAAATTTTCGTCAATCGGTCCCACCAACAATTCCCCTATTTTCTGGTAAGGGACATTCAGATACGCACTCCTCAAATCCTTGAAAACACTATTACTATCTTCAACTTTGATTACAACATCATGCCCACAATGAGGTAGACCCAATAATTCTTTCACATCTGCAGGCCCTATCCCTCGACAAATGCCTCGAATTGAGACTTGTTTAGTTGGAGGGTCAAAGCAGCGCATGAACTCAGCACATAGGTCACAATTTATTTGTTGGCAACAAATGTCAACCAACTTATCAAACCCTATTGCCTTCAGCCTTTTCATAACATCTGGTCTCACCCTTAAGTTGCTGCAAACCGTTATGAATTGTTTTGGTGTACACCTTGTATGGAAGGGAACAACATACTTCTTCCCTTTACCCGGCCTTCTTTTTTGTTCGGCCCGTTTACTATATTCCAATCTCTTCTCATCACTCAACATATTCCAAGAGTCTCTGACTTCTAGATTTACCTCTTTAAAGGTGTTGACAACATCAGACTTCTTCCCCTTCCCCTTTTTGCTACGCTTCTCCTTGTTCTTATCCTCCTTGTTCTTCTTCTACTTCTCTTCATAAAACTCTTCAGTAAACAAAGTGTACCCAGAGTAATTTGGCACCCTTGTTCCAACTTTATGTCTTTATTCCTTCTTCTCCTTCACATGTTTTCCCCCTCCCTTTTTCTTCTCAACTTTTTCCCTTTCTCCATGTTCTTTATTTGAAGTTATAAACAAATGTCATTGTAATGTTTACTGAAATTGAGATAAAAAATCAGCAACAATGTGAAACATTACACTTAAGTCATGAACATCCTAAATACATACACCAGCTCACAGTACAATACCAAAACAAAATTTCAGATTAAAGAGACACAACCTTCATGACTCAATTATAACCCAATTTGATTTCACTATGTATAAAAACCTCAATTAATATCTTTCAATGATGAAAATAATCATGCCTTAACATATAACAGTCAATCATAAACAACACCACTGCTTATTATTTATACGTCATACAACACACAGGAGACATTGATTTCTATTGAGAAAAAGAGATATACAGTCTCAATTGCTCAAATTATACAAGCATGATCTTATTGGTAAACGATCTTTACCTACTGCAAATTTTCTCGAATTTCACATCATTGAATTCTTATCAACAAAAATTGGAACTCTATTTCCATCAATTTCAATTATGTAAAAAACACACCTAGGGCAAAGTTGAGCCACATTCAAAAGATAGCATTGCCTAACCTACAACATGTGTATATTTTGAGCATTTGATCTAAGAATCAGACAAGATACAACATTTGTTGGTGGATTGCAAGTTCTCTATAGCTTCGTAGAAATTTCCATGTAAACAAATAACCAATACAAATAACAGAATGACTTGACCTCTGTTTTAACTCTATATATCATAACCTTAATTGAAGAAGGCAAGCGAAAGCATTTCCTTCCAAACTCAACAGCATAAATAAATACAGAAGTGGATCTTAAGTTACAAAACCGATCTAATAAGTGAGAGGCAGATATGCTTACACAGAGAGGTGTAGCTTACTGAAAAAACAGACCTGTAGAGAGCCAAGCCACAAAAAAATGCAAAGCAAATCCTTATGCCATTTTTTACAAGGGATACTCATTTGCAGAAATACAGTGATCACCATCAATCAAATATTAAAAAAAATACTATTAGTTATATTCATAATTTGGAAGCATGAAATAAGTAAGAAAAAAAGGATCATCAATTGGTTTGCAAGGAGTAAAGGCCTGAACATTACCCCTACAACAAAGCGTCAATGAAGTTATCAGGTTCGGTCTCAGTTTACAAGCTCATACAATTGCAATCACTCTGGCTCAAACAACTTACCGTGACCCAGACCGAGAAGGTGTATTTCTGAATAGATTTACAGGCTTACCATCACCATAGACAGTTTATAGTGACTTCGTGGCTTTATGTACCTGTAACATCCTAAATTTTTATTAGGATTTAATTACTATTAAGAAATAATTAACTATGAAAAATAGAGTTATCTTA
>JBAGKO010011091.1:0-11604 GCA_037177275.1 Acacia concinna | reverse complement strand
ATTTTATAATGTTAATTAGGACAAAATTGCATTATTTATGATGATTTTTGATTAATGAGTGATTGAATGAAAATAATTAAAATATGGGGTATAATGGTTGCTTTTATTGATTCCCTTGGGATTAATTTTTGGATAAAATCAATTAAATTTTGTTAAATTTTTGTGCAGATTATTTTAGAGAAAATTATAGAAAAGCACCCAAAATTCTGGAGAACTGCAAAACAGTGGAGAAAATTACAGAAATGGCCCAGAAGTTCTGAAAATTGCAAAACAACTACCGACAGAAGCAGCTACAATTTCGCAACAGAAAGAAGTCAACGAGCAGCTAGATATTTTGAAATAAGGAGCTACAGTTTCGGCGAATGAGCAGCCACAGTTTCGGCTGAAGAGAATAAAGACATGAGCTGGAGATTTGAAGCCACAAATCACAAGCTACGAAAAGGAAAGAATGCGAAAATCAGGAGCTACGTTTTTGAATGAGAGGAAGCAGCAGCTGGATATTAAAAGGAACCTACAGTGTAGAAGAGAAGAGTCACGTTGTGGACGAGGAACCTAGAGTGCCACAGAGGTGGCTGCAGCGAGAAAGAGAGAGGGAAAGAATGGTGAGCAACAATGTGCCGTAATGCTAGCCGTGGATCTCTGGAGGTGAAAGTGTGCTGGGAGATTCAGAGGGAGCTTCACCGGCAGAACCACCACCATAATCACCATCATCATACCTTACTGCCATCATCGTCATCATCTCACTGGACCACCAGCCTTCCATATCTCACTACCACAGACCACCTTGACAGAACCGAGACTACCAATCACCATCACTTACCATCAGTCTCCACCTTGAGAACTACAGACCACCACCGAGCTCCACTGTGACAGACCACACCATCACCACCCAGTCACCACCAAGCACCATTATCACCACTGACTTATTCTCCCTTCTCCGTGCTCTCCACCTGCAAATCATCACCATCGCAGACCCACCATATTTCCTCATCACCACTGTTCCTCCATTATTCTTACTCTTTCTCTCTCCTGCGTTGAACCAATAGACCCATCTCTCTCCACAGACCCTTTGACTATAGCTGAACCAATAGAACTTTTGACATCCTTCTCTCTCCAAATTTTATCCTATATAATTGTTATTTTATATTGTGGCCGAAACTAAGATCATGAGTGGCTAAATTCCTCTGAGTTTTGGTGGTGAAGGAAGTGGCTAGAGTTTCAAAGTGCTACAAAAGGTGAGTTCATTATTTTCTACTCAGTTCATTTCATGTATTCTGAACTTATATTTATTTATTTTCTATCTGGATACATGTTTATGAGACTGATTGAATTATTGTGTTAAATTTTAATACAATGCATTTGAATTTTATATTGATCTTATTTCCTTTGGATTGATGATATTGTGCATTCTATGTGATTACTAGTGTGTATAATAAATTTAATTCAAATTTTAGTGTTGCGATTGTGCGCTCATTGAGAGGAATCAAATGCATTAAAATAATTTTCAAACACACATCAAGAAGTTTTCAACAATTTATCTAAGAAATGACTATGAATGTGATTGTAGGATTAGTCATTAATTAGGTAAATTGGACTCAATGCAATTACTTGAGGTTTTCTATTTGACTTGATGTAAAATCAACTCCCAATTTATTTTAAGAAGCTAGGAAAGTCACCATACTTGCTACCAAGACTCATCTCATTTTATAATCCCTCATATCCAAAACATTTCTTTATTGTTTTCTGAAAAGTCCAAAAAGATTAAAACTAGTTTATTTTTATGCATTTTAATTTAGAGAAAGAAAACCAATTTCAAAACCCCTTTCTAACCATGCTTTTAACACTTAGTTTAACTTAGGGAATTCAAAATAAAGGCTCCTTAATAAGAGAACGATCCCGAGTTGATTGCACTATACTGCATTTTAATTTGTGGTAAAAAAATTTGTATTTGACGCCGAGGCGACTAAGGTTGTGTCAAATTAGAGACACATGACCATGGCTTTAGCCCAACAGAGTTGAGGCTTGAGATTGGCTCATAGGCACTCAAGTGAATCCTCTCCTTCTTTGATTCTTTCGAACTCGTCAACTCAGTGAATCATACTCTCACAAACTCACAATCATAGATTCACAGGCACACAACCACTAGATTTGTCTTTGAGCATTTGATAGAGTGAGCATGAAAGGCTTGAATGCGTGACTATCGGTGTGATGCCGTGGAGGTTAGGGAGTCCGGGGGTGTGACCATGGTAGCATGGTGTCTGCTGTCTGGTGTGACTATCACTGATTTTTTTTAGAGAAAGGGCATAATTTGTTGGGTTGGCGGGTTAACCCACCAGCCCGACAGATTGGGTTTGAGTTGCCAAAGTGGGGGTCGGGCTGCTTCAACCCAATAAACTTGAAACCTGAGTTGGGCTTGCCTGTTGAGCTCAGGCCAGCCCGAATCCCCATTATTATCTTGCTCAACAACAATTGCAAATGCAAATCGTGACCCTTCCACATTTATGGCTGAATGAGAATTTTGCCTTTCATCATGGGCTAAATTAATGTTGCCAATTTCATGTCCCCTTTGATTTTTCTGGCGACGATTCACCACCATCCACTCACCGAATTTCAGACCACCACTTTCCCCAACCTGTTGTTTTGACGATTTTTGTATCGAACACGATGGAGTAGACATCGAAGAGACCACTCTGACAACACACTCCTCATGTTTCTTTTTTATGGAACAATGCTTGGAATCATGACCATATCTACTGCATGTAAAACAGATTAGGTGCAAGCCTTCATATACTATCTTCTTCTCCTTCCCTTCAATAAACAAAGACAGAAGCAATGGTTTCTTCAAGTCAATTTCAACACAAATACAAGCAAATCGTCCCTTCGTTTGATTCATAGTATTCTTATCAACTCTCAAAACTTTTCCAATTTGATTACCAACCACATGCAACATACCTTTATGATACAAATCAACTAGAAACTTTGGTTATCTTTTCCAAGTTGCAATTTTTTATGATTCACCTTCATCAGGATCAAAACCAGTCTGCTATTAGTGAACGGCTAGGTAATGATCCACGTACACCCATAGCCTACCTATCAACACAAATTCATGATCCTCTTTACTACTCAATTTCACCAAAAAAAAATCTTGAACCAATCTCCATTGTTTCAACTTTACCTTTACGTCCCCACAAGTTTTGCAACTTCCTTGCAAGAAGATCTTCATGCACCATTCACCAAAGTAACTTGACAACCAAAGCCATTGACCATTTTTTTGCCAACTTTTTTTGATATTATAGTGATACTTGTATATCAGGTCATTTCATAGTCATTTTAACTTCAACTCTAGACTTCCACCCATCACCTTTCCACCATTCCTCCTCATCATCAGACATCTCAACATCGGCAACATCATCAACCACACAAGCATCCTTTCAAAATACTAAAATCTAAATTCAAGTTTACATTTTCAACAAATTATTAATTAGGCCATAAGACCTCATTAGGGATGTTTGAATGTTGATAGAAGACAAAAATACCCTTAATAGTTAAAATTAGGGTTGAGTTTTCTTTTTATTTTTTCATTTTTGGTGATAAGAGGGCTAAGCTAGCTATCAAATTACAACTATACACAAGCTATCAATTCTTACAACATCTTCCTGTAAAATATCCCAAGCTTCATTAAGAGGTTGAAACCATACCGCCCTTCTTGATTGTTATTGTAAGCTCAGTTATACCAAACGATTTGCACACTTGTTAACTTCTCGATACATATAACTGATTTTTATTTACCAATCTTGATCTTGCAGCTCTAGAATCTTTAGGCACCAATTGGTAACAAGCTTAAAGCCACTTAAAGTGGCTAATAGGTTGATATGATGAACATTCTATTTGGCAACTACTTCTATGTTGAAGCTGCTTTTTGAAATAAGTAGCTTATAAAAGAAAGCTCACTCTCTCACTTTATTAAAAAAAAGTCACTTTTGTTACCCCAAATTCAAATACAAGTCACTTCAGATAAGTTACTTTTTTTCTTAAATCATTTTTATAAACCAGTTAAAAAAAGTCACTTCTACTACTGTTCATACAAAAGTACCCTTAGTGTAGTTGTGAAGGGAACCTCAATTATCCCGCTATGGTTTATATTATCCACAATCTCTTAGAATCACATACAACATCTATATCTTTTGTTTTAAAAAAACAATATATCCCAACATAATTGAATCCCTCCCAATAGGCTCCACACTTCTGCAACCTTCGTACTCAACAGCCCTAAACGTCTAGAACTATACATTTTGCAATTACAAATTTTCATTTTTAAAAATAGGGGCATTATAATCTTTTAACAACATTATGAAATCCTTAATTAAGCCTTACAACCTAATTATTCACTTGTCAAAATTGTAGGCTTAAATTTAGATGTTGCTATTTCAAAAGATTTAATTATAATTCTCCATAATTATTGATTGCATGTTTTAAAATTATTATGAAATTCACACCTCACCCACTCTTACCCACCTCAAGAGCGTTAAATTTTATTTTTCCCCTTATCTTATGTGTCATTGTCTCGTTGAGATATTTCTCATTCCAAATAACTTTATTTCGAGCCATTTAACTCCTTTTTTTCATCTCTCTTGATTTCAAGCAATGTACAAAAAACCGGATTAGATTGGCTAGTCCGACTGGTTAGACCGGGAACTGACCCTTGGTTTGGTCCAGTTTGAAAAAAAACCGGAGGGGAGATCAAACCGGTGGAGGGGGGTTAAACTTATTGAACCGAGAATACTGACTAGTCGAACTGGTTTTTGCATAAAAAAAGGAAGAAGAAGAAAAAAAAAACAAAAAAGAAGAGAAAAGAATACGACCTATTTATTTATAAAATTTTAAAAATATATAAATATATTATCACATATTTTATTATTATAAATGATACTGTACTTATATGTTTATTTAATTTTTATGTCTATATATAGTATTATTTTATCATTATCAATTAAATTATAATATTTTAATATGGCCAGTTCAACCCCTGTTCGACTCAATTGAACCCTTTAAACCCTAAACCCATATCGTGACTGGTTCATTGTTCGGTCTAATTTTTTATATCTTGATCTCAAGTCTTGATTTCACACTTTCCTGATTTAAAATTTAAATAGTATTATATAAATGAAGTCTTTGAATACAAATACCATTTTGTGCTTGGAAATATGTTAAAAACCATTTATATTTTGATGAATCATAAACCAGAAGTATGCAGCTTCGATAAAACCACCTTTATGCAGGCATGTCTTCTTTGAGGATAGCAATGATGGCAAGCCTTTTCACCCAAAAAAAAATGAAAGAAATGATGGTAAGGCTCTTCTCTTCTAGCTAGGTTTAATAATTTAATTGCTTGGTATACACTCTTTCAATTCTTTTTACTAAAATTCAAATTCTTTCTTTCTTTCTTTTTTTCGGAATTCAAGCTCTAATTCTAATTCTTGAATTTCGCATAGTAATATGATACATAAATATGTTAAACAATTTTTTAAAAAAAACATATACATGAAAATTTCAAGTTTTGTGATTTTACAACAAAGTATCTAATTGAAATCTTAATTGTGAGTCCTATTTATTATTTTCTTATTTAGATCTATTTATCATAAAGGTAAGTAAAAAATAAAACTATTTTCACGTATTTACTCTTTATATCCTTATATTACGAGTTTTTACCACGATTGATTTTTTTTTAAAAAAAAAACTCTAATAGTTATTTGAAATTAGTCTGGCACAGATTTAAAAGTAGTATAATTTATATGTAGTATTTGACAATTTACATTGTTTGTATCATTTAATTTCATACAACATTTTTTGGGAAAAAAATTCATACAACATTTTAGTTTACTTTTTTAGTTGTTTAATGCTGACAAAAAAAACGCTATTAATATTATGAATGCTGACAAAATATTTTCAAATGCTAACCTATTAAATTTATTTTGTAAATCTACAATTTGACTTTTATAGTAGTATTTGATATATTTGACTATTTATTAATTTTGTGAATACTTGGTAGACAAACAAACACGCAATTAAAGAAGGTCAAACTTAGGCTAGTGACAGCTAGAAAACGGCTTAACTAAGGGCCTGTTTGGTATGGGAAGGGTAGAGGTGGTAATATAGGCCAACCCACCGGGTTCGGGCTAGCCCGTCACGGGTTGGGCCCATATGGGTTCGGGTTTAAAAGACTCGTATTTATATGGGCTGGCATTTGGCCAACCCAACCCGTACCCGCTGGGTTGGTGGGTTGGGCAGGCCAGCCTGCTTTTTTTCCCTTTTTTTTTGTTTTTGAAAAAATATATATGATCAATTTTTTTTCTTTACATAAATAGAAGTGTATCAACATAACCAAACATCCAAACCGTCCATAATAATTGAAAAATCCACGGTCCACCTAGCTGAACGAGACAATACATTAATTAATTTAATTGCCCAAAAGCTGAAATTAAAAAAAAACAACAAAAAGAAGAAGTAACATGATGACTTTTTAAAGTTAAGCTTCATCTATTAAACTTGAATCATCTTCTGATTCTCTTTTGTCCATTTGGCATTTTGGGTTTTAAAGAAACATTTAAAAAAATTAGGGGGCATAATTTTTTTATTTTTTTATAAATATGGGCCAACCCGTGAACTCACCGGGCCAACCTACCACGGGTTGAGCCCATATGAGTTCTGACCTAAAAGACTCGTATTAAAATGGCCCCACTTTTTCCAAATCCATAACCACAGAGTTGGTGGGTTAGGCGGGTTCGTATATATACTGTCGATCATACAGGATGCATGGATTTAAGAAAATGTCGCATCAAATATTTATATATGATATAATCATGCTATGCACGCATCTGTCTGAAAGATATGAAAGCGTTGGCAGCCAAAAAAAAAAAATGAAAACGAACATGATTAAGTGGCAGATACAACACCCTTAAAATATCATCTTTCTTTCTTCCTTTTTCATTTTTAATTTATTAAACAAATTAAACCTGTATTCTTAAGAATTAAGGGCATGGCGTTTTATGCCGACATACACTTTATTTAATTTAATTTGGAGCCTCATCAAGAATTTCAGGACCACACTTAAATAGTTGTTGAGCTTAATTAATCCTATATAGTGTAGATGCTTTTTGGTAATATTTTAGAGGGGAAAATGCATCTTTGTCCTCACAATTTTATCCAATTTTTAAATTTGATCCATATAGTCTTAGCATTTCCTAAAATCAGATATTTTTGTTTGTAGTGCTACTTAAACTACAAACGAGTCCCACCTCTTGATCCAACCTAGCTGAATTATGACAATTGTGCGATGTTCTGTTAAATTGTAGGGTGACTTGGGTATTGTTTGATTCTATTATTTGTTTTTTGTTTTCTAAAACAGTTTTATAAATAAGTCTTTATAATCAAGTTTTGAAAATAAAAAATAAATAAATAAATTGCTTTGAAGGGATGTGGAGGCAAATGTCATAAAATGAAAAATAAAAACAAGAAAACAATTACAAAAATTTTTGTTTTTTTTAATTTTTAAAAAGCAATGCAATAAAAACAACTTTAATTTCTAAATAAGTTTTTGAATTTTTTGTTGTTCTTAAATTTTTTTTTTTAAAAAAACTGTTTTTAAAAACAAAATCAAACAAGCTTTTAGTGTGACATGTGGATTAATTATTGAAGCTGACTCAGCCATGCATGATCAAATTCTAAAATACTTAAGCATGTTTATTTAATCAAATTATTTAAGCATGTTTCTGGACCAATGGAGGAAAAACAAAAATGTATAACATCGTTGCTTCATCGCACTAGAAAAATACTTTGAACAAACCTAAGCTATACATCTGTCAAATAAAAACAGTACTCCTCAACTGTATATAGCCATAAAATCACAATATTATCCTTAATTCATGTTGCAATCTTCAATATTATTCTCTTAATATATTATTGTTTGATCAAGTTTAAAATACGCTTCGCAAATTGGTCCATTAATTAACCTTATGGAAGAAATCATAAGTACATCTATTAACTACTAACTACATTAATAATATACTACTACATAATTGTCTGTATATGATTGTTATTTTTTACTATATATACATGACGGTTTTCAACTTTCATATATTTTCTTGTCATATATTTATATGTGGCAGTTGAACAACTGTCATATATTGTTCCCTATATATGATGATCTTTTAGTAAGAACTTTCATATATGAGTAACATATGTATGACGGTTGTATTTCAAAAACCGTCATATATAAGTATATATGACGATGGTTTGTAAACAACTGTTTTATAAACAATTGTCAAGTATTTCCTGTGTTTCAAACACACTATCTATGCCAAAGTCCCTCTCTCAGTGACATAATTCATAATCCTACGCAAACAATTCATCAACATCCTTTGCCAAACATCTATCAATGTTTACTTTCTCTTGAGCCGTACTTATCACCATATACAAGAAATTGTATGCATCCAAATCTATCTATCGATGCATAATTGCTCAAGAGAAAGTAAACAGTGATAGATGTTTGGGAGAGGATATTGATGAATTGTTTGTGAGCATTGGACTATTCATTGAAGATAAAAGTATGTCAAACCCATAAGAAGTTTTCCCATGAGCAGATTGTATCCATTGGGTAAATATAGGTTCGATCAAGATTTGTTTCTTCGGAGTACCAAAAGCAAGCATGACATTATTATGTACATAAAAGTCCGAAGTATGGAATCCCATAAAAAGACTGGCACAACTTAAACAGGATATGATAGCTTCTTATGGTCTAACATTCTTGCCAAGACATTATCCTTATTCTGTTGTGGATTGTAATCTCTAAAAAAAATAGCTCCATGAGCAAAAGCTCCTGTCATGATGAATCATACGATGTGTTGATGATGTTTTTGTTATTCCCAATAAGAGGGCTCGATAACATATCACTTCTTCCAAAGCAGTCCCATTCATTTAGCTCGCAACAATTCAATTAATTTACCGGGTGAAAAATAATTAGACATTCCATCTTCTAAAACTAATACTTTTGATGTTATTTGATGCACAATAATTTCTATATGTCTATTATGGATCTGCACCCCTTGGGATCGATAAACCTTTTGGATCTTTTTAACCAAAGAAATATGACTTTGCATAATAATTAGCTTAGCACCAATCAAGAATCCCTGGGGAATGTTAAGAATTCTTGTTACACACTGGTTTCAACCCTCAACTCTCTTTTCTAGGTTCATTGATATTGAATCAATCAAACACACTTCTAATACATTTTCCACTTCTGGAAGACCCTATGTTATATCACCATATCTCAAGTTTTCATATATAAATGTAATATACGTCCTTCATAAAGCATTTCTCCATAATAGCCATGAATAGTTGCTCCTGGAGTTGCCGAATAAGGGTTAGCCAATCTTATTACTACAAAATCCATTTGAACAATTAGAACTTAATCCGATTTTAGGTGTGGTTCGTTTTTAGCTATACACACATTTCCACAAAGAAATTGCCCAAGGTTAATTATGAATTATATCACCCAAAGAGGGACTCTGGCATGGATCTTGTGTTTGAAACACATGTACATGCACAAGATAATTATATTCTAGGACAAAAATAAACCAAAAACATGGGACATTAGTTCTAAAATGGTAGAAGATTCTAGGGGCTAAGTTTAAATAAATGGATTGTAGAACAAAATGATGATGATCGAGCACTACAAAACAAAATGCTAGAGCTGATTAATGATAGTGGTGGCGATCGCATAGAAGGGAATTCGGAGTCCCAAAGAATTTACGCCACAACAAATTCATGAAAGTTTATCAAGGGTTTCTATAGATAGCCGATAGGCAGCACATGTATAACACTAATGGGGACTAGAGTATCTTATCTAATTTGATCTTAGAAGGCCACCATTTACAAAATTAATCAAGTACAACATCAGAATGATTTAACATGATTCAATTGAACAACGACATACAATAATGCAACACCAGTAGAGTTAACCTTAGCAGTTTTGCATCATAAAAAAAATGTCACTCAAAACATAAAGCAATAAGCATCAATTTTGAATAATAAATAAAAAATTTTGAATAATTAAGTCAAGGGCAAAAAAACAAGCTACAATAATTAAAAAACAAAAAACAAAGCAACAGTAGTGTTTTGATGGACACTGCTGAACTCTAGATGCAAAAAACCCAAAACCCACAACCTAATTCACAATTTCTTCTATAAACGATGATTTTTTTTATAATAAACTACACTTAAAGAAAAAAGTATCATTTTTATGTGATTTGCCACAAAATTACGAAGTTTTTAAGAACACCAAACACAAAACCCAAAATCAACCATATACAACCACATTCTCATATCATCACAGACACTAAAAGGGGGAGAATCATGATTTTGGCAATAATAGATAGGGAAATAATGGTGGGATGTTTGAAAACAGTTATGGGATGTGTTCGAAGAGAGTGCAATAAAGATGAGCGAAGTTTGAAATTATGAAAATATGATTTAGATTTCAGGTTTTAAGAGGGTATACATGACAGTTGTTTCAAAACAACTGTTACATAAAAAATGTATGGTGATTGTTTGATGAACAACTGCCATATATATATCATCTATATATAACAGTTCTTCTAAACCAACCAACATATATAGTGTACCATTTAAAAGAAAATAAAACACATATATGGCCGTTTTTAAAAAACCACCATATATTGGTTTGAATAATTGTCATATTTTTATGGTAGTAAGAGATTTTTATTGTTTACATATTTTTATGATTACCCCATAAATGCCACATCTCTATGTAGTGAAAACATGTTAGATCATATTGTTAGATCTTACGTTTTGATTAATACCAAACTTAGGTTTATTTTGTAAAAATATGTTTTTGAGAATGAAAAACTAAAAGGAAATCACTTAAGTGTACTTGAGTGATACCACTTAGTACACGGGAAAGAAAATAAATTTGGATTCTGTCAGAAACTCTACTGGTTCTCCAACCTCAAGGTTAAGGTTGAACCTCGAGGGTGCCCAGTAATTTTGCTACAGCTAGGTTTCTGACTCAACAGCCAAGTTTTGGCAAAACCTTGCAGGTTGGCTAGTTGAAGTCCCAACCTCGAGGGTGGAGGTCAACCTCAAGGAAATGGACCCTGAGTCACAACAACCAGGTTTAACATCAACCTTGCAGTGGGTGCAAGGTTGATCCAAAAACCTTGTTGTTGACATTTTATGCTCCTAACCTCAAGGGTGAGGAATTGAACCTCAAGGACATAGGTCCTGGCAAGCTTAGTTGAATAACCTAGCTAGTTTGTGCAAGGCTATCTCTTTAACTTTCTCCTACCAATTTTAGTCGCAACCTTGTTTTTCCTAAAGTCGCGACCTGAAGTCCAATTTTTGAGTTGCTCTCAGCTTTTTCCGCAGTCACGACATGACCTTTTACATAGTCGTGACTTGAACTTGGCTTTTAAAGTTGCTCTCGGCATTTTCTGTAGTCGCGACATGACTTTTATGTAGTCGCGACGTGGACATCTCAACCTTGCCTCTGAAGCCAGACTGAAGAAGAACCTGGCTGTGTACTGTGGA
>JBAGKO010011081.1:0-11604 GCA_037177275.1 Acacia concinna | reverse complement strand
TGTGACTTGCTTTTCATGTTATATATATATATATATATATATATATATATATAGATGGCATCTGATTTAGCTTGTGGAATCAGACTTCCTTGGGGTTTATATATACATGTATATCAGTGTGTATCACTGTTACACACACACACACGCACACACACCCCATTTTGTATTACTTGGAAACTTGAATTATAAATGTATGTAATCAAGAATAATATTAATTTGAAGTTTGAATTGTCTTTGTTCATATCTTAAACGCTCAGTTTTTCTTTTTTTAAAATTTCATTTACTATTATTTTTACTAAAAAAAAAACACTTCATTAGCGTCAGAATTCCGTAGTTAATTGAATTCTCTTAGCAACTGAATTCCTTCGCCAATTAATTAGTGACAATTTATTTAACGACATTACTGCATTCCATCGTTAATGCACTGTTTTGTTTAAGGGTTGATTCTTCCTGTTTTGTAATTTCTTTGTGTCATTTACCTGGTTTTCATTCAAATTATCAACACGCCTGGCTATAACATGTGATCTTTGCTCTTACATATGTTATCCTTCCCATCGTTGGAGATTCATGGAAAAGTAATTGCATATTTTGTGCGTAAGAAACTAGGACTCCCAAAATGGACTATTTTGATAAAACTGTAAATTGGGGGAGAGAGAGAAAAGATAACTATCCTTAAAAAAAAAAAAATCTTTTAACTATTAATCCTTATAGTTTGGACAAACTTATCATAACTCAATTTCTCAAGCATGTCTTAATGTAAATTTCAGTCTCTATACTTTTGATTTGTTTAAAACTCAGTTCTTAATCTTTGCATTAGTTATATAACTTTCGATATTATCATCTCTATCTCATGCTGAGTCATAATCACACCGAGTCAAATCTTATATGACCAAAAAAAAATAAAAAATTATTACAATAGTTTAAACTTTCTGTCATGCCACTTCCAACTCAGCTCCGATCCATATATATTTTTCAAAGCGATTGTTATATGTCGTGGACAGTGAGGTGAGGAGCATATAGAGAAGATTAAAGAAATTGAAAGAGGTCGTGTGTGTATGTGAGAGAAAAAAGGAAAACATCACTGAGCATATAATAATTATCACATTAACTTATACTGTTTTAAGTGATTTACACACAAAGAGGTGATTCTTATAATAAATTTGTAATTTTATCAATATCACTTTTTTAACAAAATTATTCTATCCGAGGAACTAATTCAAACACACCCTATATTGTAATCACTGACCCTTGAAAAAACATAATTTGATATGGCATTATTTAATTTGAGAAGAGGACCAATAATTCACTATGTCAAGTGATGGCTCATTAATTAACTATGACAAACTACGCTCTTAGAGTACCTTCCGTTGTTCCCAGCTTGCTCATAAATCACACACTCCATCAGATTGTGAGTAATGAGGAGTACAAGAGTGCGAGGCATGAACAATTATAAATGCGATAAAGCTTTTGGTTTTTTTCATGTTGTTAAAATAAGTTTGAACAGTGAAAATAGTTTGTGATGAGTAGTGCATGATCTAATTGATCGGGTCATGTAGGTACAATGTTGGTTACACTTACTATGATCAATAGGCCATTTCACCAGATAATGAATTGGGTCATGCTTCATAACTTTTGATGAATTGGACAGCTTTAGTTTCCTAAATCATTATTTTAAGGCTGAAGTTAGAGCCATGCAATCCAAAAATCTCATATAGTGGCACTATCTTAAGGTTTGTATTTAGACACACACTCATGTGTACATACATACATAATATATATATATATATATATATATATATTATATGTATGTTGAGGTTACGTTTCTATCAAAATAACTTAAGCCTATCAATAGGATTTAATACAACTTTATATACCTTCAATTCAATATACAATGTAAACTTTTAAAATTTATCATCTACTTCTGTTTTTCCTGCTTCTTTTTTCTATTCATTTTATTTTATATTATCCTCCCCCGGGGCGGAAAAAAAAAATCAAATATTCATTTTTTTCTTTCCTTGTACATCAGTACGCGTAGTGTTGCTTTTCTCAGCACAATGGGAGCAACTTTCGGTGGAAGTCCCTTAATGTGATTTTAATAAGAACTGTCAAATATTAAACGCGCTTACTTCATGATTTTTAAGCAGTAATATCAAACATTTTCTTAATGTTTATAACATTTTCAAATTTACTGCAAAGCATTTGTGTGTGACTTTTTTATTAAAAAATATCAAGGGGCTTAAACAGCTACTGCCCAAAAACCGTGTTCCTCCAAATAATTTTCTCTTCAGGCATAACTGCTATAAGGGAATTATTTTGCTTTGGCAAACAACGTTTTTTATAAGGTTTTTTCCCCTTAACTTTTGTCAAAAAGTTTTGCTCAGTCTGGTTCTGAGATCTTCATTTTCTTTTTTAAGTTCCATTTATACGCTCAAAAGTAATTTAACTTCCTCAAAAGTAATATCCATATTTTGTATTGATGATTATATCGAAGAGAGCTCTTTTGAACTTGACTTTCTGTTCCTTGTGATCTCCGTATCCCTCCTTCGATTTAATTCATCTTTACTTTTTCTCGTTGCTCGCATGAGATGTCAGTCTTCGAATTTGATAAGGCCAATTGACCACATCAAGGTTTATCAAGCCTAACCTAGCTAGTTCATGTCTCTCTTTGCCTAACTAGTATTCCTTTAAAAGACTTTTAGTTTTTTTTCAACTTGCTTGGTACATCTTATCACGTTATCCATGATATCATGTAGTTAGATATATAGCTGTTTTATACTACATTACATTATATTTAAAAAATAAGTTTTACTATTTCAAGTTTGTTAATAGTAATACTTATTAAATACTCTTTCTGATCTTCCATATAAGATATAGTTGGAGAGTTAATTTTAATCTTAAACATAAGTTATACTTTTCATATTTGTCACTTTTTTCCTAATTTATCTCTATCGATGTTATATTAAAAAAGGTGAGGGAATAAAGAAATTAAATAATATGATTAAGGTGTTTTTAAAAATATATATTATATTAACTAACTTAACTAACTTTTTTAATTTAATTAAATTAAGTAAATTATTTTATAATAATGATATGAGGGAGTATTACTTTACGTTATATATTGATATCACTGTTAATTATGTGGACTATCGTCATATTATAGAAGGAACTAACTGCTGTTCATGTGAACAAGCTCTGTGAAGCAAGTTGCTATGTTTTGTATTAATTTAGTATCTTAATCTATTTTGATTGAACAATACTCTTTGACTTTTTATTTATTTGTTTGTTTGATTGTTCTTTACTTATTGTTGTTGCTTGCATGAAACGTCAGTCTCTATCTAGACCATACTCTCATGCGCGCTCACACACACATGTATATATTACTTCCGATCTTTGATATAAGACTTATTGACTAACTTGGGAGAGATTGAAAGAGTTAAAAAAATTACTTTAAAGTATTTATATTTATAATTTTTCTTCAAACTAATTTTCATTATTTAAAAGTAGATCTATAGTCAAATGACATACTTAAGTATTTTAAAGAATCAGAACTAGTATTTATAACATCACTAGGTAAGTCATTTAAATTTCTGAATCTCCTTATATTAGTTAAATCTATATTATATTAAGAATCAGAACTAGTATTTCATAATTTACTGTGAGTTGGAGAATCGCCCTCACAAACATCTAAGGACCTGTTTTGTAGGAAGAACTAATTGTAATAGAAATGAAGGAAATAAAAAAAAAAATGATTGCTGACATGTTTGATATACAATAGTATGAAAAATGGTTTGATATATAGGAAAATTATGTTTGGTTATGTTGAAAATGATACAAAAGATAGGTCGGAAAAAGTATTAAACTAATAAATATAAAATAATCTACGCATTGTTATATAAATATTAATTAATGTCTGAATATGAAATTAATTAAAAAGAAAAAATATAAATAACAAAGAAATTCACTCCTAAAAACTTTTTTTGCAAGGAAGTTAACTCTCAAGTCTCTTGCTCAGTAGTTTCACTCTCAAGAAAAAATGAAGAGGATGGCAAAGTAACAAAAATGCGGCCTTTTTATGGGCTGATCATTTCAAACTGTATATATATAGTATCATTTTATTGAATTCAATTAATCTCTGATTTTTGACTTTTGGTTATATATGATCCCCATCTATTGTTTAAGTATTATGTGCTGATTTTTTTGGATAGTAAGTCAAGATTATTTCGTGTGCTGATTAATTAGCTTTGCTAGCCAGGAGGCTTCATTCATATCTTATCCTTTTTTTTTTTTTTTAAGTTTTATTCAAAGAATCAGACAGTATAAATAAGAGGTCGCGACTCGTGAACAATATATGCATCTCTTCTATTATTGTTGCAGCAAAATCATGGATTTCAACAAGGCTCTTTTTACCCTTTTCTTAATTTTCGGTAAGCATATATATATATATCCTCAAACCACAATTTTAATTCTCTTGTTCTATTTGCTATATGGTTCTTTCTATTCTTACTTCTTTCCTTGTTACCACTTTCATCTATGGGTGCAGAAAAGCCTTTTTAAAATGGGTAAATAATGTCTCCCTATATATGTATATTTGTTTTGGTCAGAATAGCGTCTTCCTATATATCTGTTCTTCAACGGGCATATACTACTACAATGGGTGTAGAAAGTATTGAGCATTCTAAACCGGTTTCTGAACCGGTGTAAAAAGGCCTTTTACACCAGTTGTATATCGTAGCTTGTGTAAAAAATATATATGTTACATACACCGAACAAAATGAAAATCGTAAGATCTAGTGGAAAATGCACTTTATAAGTACTTTGGTTAATGTTAGAACCCAATTTTTCCCCTTTTAAAATAAGTAAATAACGTCTCATATACATGACTGTGAGTGGTGGCAGGTGCTATGGTGATTGTGCATGAAAATAATGTGAAGATGGTGAGTGCCAAAGTCTGCCCACAATTTTGCTACTCCGACAGAGCATACATGACCTGCCCTTTTACTGGCCATAAACACCTTCCTCCTCCTTGCAACTGTTGCATGGTGCCTTACACTGGCTGCGTCATTTATAAAGCTGATGGAAATCCCATTTGCGCTGCTTGATCATAAATATATCACAACTCAATAAGTACGTACGTCTATACCTATACGTTCGTACTTTTGGATCTATAGCTACTAGTATAATAAATCACAACTACTTGTTGTGTGACTTGATCTTTCATGTGGTTGTGTAATATATAAAGTAATGCATGGTGCTTGATTTGCCTCTTCGTGGAATAACGCTTTGTTGTTACGTTGTTGTTTCTGTATTAATATGCGTGCGTATCACTGTTATATAGTATTTTATGTATGCTTGAGTTCTCAATGTATCAAGAATAATATTATATTTTGATATTAGAATTGGTCTTTCATTCAGTGTGTCTTTTTTTTTTTTTCCTTTTTCAATCATTCTTTCCTTGTTATACCTTGCGTAATAAAAAATAAGAACAAAGTAAAGGCAAGAGATGCGTACCGGATCAAGTCAAATCTAAAAACAAAAACTTTAATAGTTAAGACTATGAGAGTTTAACTTGAATTACACAGCAGTGCGTGCATCAGTACATAAATAAAAAAAAACAAGGAAGATCAGAAGAAAAAGAGCAAGAAATTTTAAATGCTCTTAGGTGTGTATTTACTGCTTAGTGGAGGTACTAGCTCTATAAGTAGAGTCCTAGAGAGCTCTTCTAGGTTGCCCACCAAACTATAATGTCTTAGTAATAAATTATTGAGTGATTTGCCAACCAAAAATCAAATCTTTTTCAGATATGGTTAAAGTTGATTTTTTTTTTTCTGATTTAAGTATAATTTATTCAATAATAATTGAATATAAGATTTCTTCCTAATTCATCAGATTTTCACCATAGCCATGAGTTTACCCATTAAGAACGGACTTAAATCTAAATTCTAACACCTCGAGCTTATTAATGGAGATTCATTGAAAATTAAAGTAAGTGCATATATATTTTATGTGTTAGAAACTAGCCAGCTAGCCACTTGAGAGGGAGGATTGGGTATTGTACGTTTACCGAAAACAAAAAACTTAAAAACAAGCCGGAGAAAATTAGATTATTATGAGCACAAAATTAAAACCTGGTTTTCAAAATAGATCAATTTGTTAAAAACAGTAAATTAGAGTATGGAAGAGACCAAAAATAGATAAATTAACTAAATTGGGAAAATCATTTTTTTCTAGATTAAGGCTTTGTGATCAAGATGTTTCTCCTCCCCCAAAATATCTTTTAACAATGAGGGACTTCACATGTTTTGCAGTCTAATTGATCCACCACTAGATCAAATACCTATGGGGTGAGAAAATTAATGTTTTAATTATCATATTTTAAATTTGACTCATTTATAACTTTATCTCTCAAGTATAACTTAGCACTACTGAGTCCCTAACTTTTGACTTGCTTAAAATCAGTCCTTAATTTTCTCATCCGTGTTCATGTCATAACATTAACCTTTACTAAATCATCTTATATAGCCAAAATAACATTAAAATAATTAAAACTTGTTCTTACGTGGCTTCCAACTCACCTCCTTTTTTAGACAGTGAAAAGGCTTACTTTTATTTTTTTATTTTTTTCAATTTCAAAATATATATAGAGCCAACTTATAGCTTGCTATTTTAATAATGTTAAAATTTGTTGAGTCAGTGTTTTCCATTAAATAAAATTAACGGCTTTAATTTTAGCTAAAAATAGTTTTTGTTATGAATATTATGTGTTTGGACGTCCTTAACATTTAAGAATAAGGCTCTTTATCTTTCTTTCATATTGAATAGTATTATAGCTCATTACCACCAAATTAAAAACTTTGTAACATTTATTTTTTATAACACCTAATAGTACAATTATGCTACTTAATGCACCTCTTCATTTAGTATTGTAACTTATAGGTTTAATCTTAATATTAAGATCTTATAAATAGAGACATGTACATATACTTGTTGAAAGGAATGAAATAAGAATCATTCCCTTTTTGCTTTGTAAATTCTCTCTTGCTCATCTTTTCATCCCAAATTTTTCTCTTGCATTCTTCTCATTTTATAACAAGTTATCAGCACGAGTTCGTTCTAAATGCTTATGGTATAGTTTTCTATTTCTTATACTCTCTAACTTCTCATTTTCATACTAAAATTTATATGTTGTTTATTTTCTACATTATTTTATCTTTCTAGTTTAGATTATTGATTGTTTCATATTATTTTTCCTTATTTTCTTTTATCTTTTATTTTTCTTTCATCTTTCATTTTATTTTTCCTTTTTCTTGTTTATTATACAATGTTAATTTTTTTTATCTATCCATCTATCTATCTATTTGTGTTATTTATATTATGTTGTTTTATGTTTCTTATTGTTATTCAGTTTTTTATATTTATAATTTATTTTTTTAATATTGTGTCATGTATATATATATATTTTTATTTATAACATTTTTATCATATATATATATAGTTGATTAATGTCACACCCCTCTTTTAATCTTATATTAATCAAAGTAATAGAGTGCAATTCAAATGGCAAGTGAAAATAGTATTAATATGTACCGATATATATATAGTACTTATATCTTTACAATATCCCACATGATTTTACAACCTCAAAAAAATAAATAAAACAAAATTGCATTACTGTAACTGTCTTATGGCAAAACTTGTGTGGGCCCCAGTTCTCCCGTTACCAATCTTTACATCTTTGCCCTTGTAATCGCTTTGCCTAAATGACTAAAATATATTATATTGGAAAGGGTGAAATTCAAAAGAATCCCAGTAGCAACTTGTAATCAATCATAAATATATAAAAGCTATACATGCAATACACCATATAATGCAACAGAACATCTATGCTACAACATTTCATATCAATACCTTAGCCTTGCTTGGCTAGGTACAATGCACTTCATATGCATATTATTGGTATATCTCACCTCAACTAGGTCCCACATGGGACATTGGTACTTGTGCTTTTCTCACAGGTGGTACTTATGCTTTTCCCACACCAAAGCTAGGTATGCAATAGATAATTCATATCACAGAATATGACAGCATATAAACAATCACATAAAATATGAAGGTTAGAGCTACCACATACTTGAAGGCCCTTCCAACCTGCTTGTCCTTTCTTTATTGATTCCTCAATGTTATGAGCGGAGATTGAATCTTATGATTCTAAATGCATAAGAATGAGTTACCACTCATTCAATCTTCATTCCTAATCTTATATCATTAATTATTTTTTATCCAAAATGCAAATTACGAAATTGCTCTTATGGTACCTGTCTCTTTCCTTTTAACTGGTGTACTTGTACCGTTTCAAAAATTATAACCCAAGCTACCCCTACACAATCTCGCGTGTTGAATCCATTTATGGTCTCAAAATTGCCAAATTCAGACTCCTTCCCCTTGTTCCAAGCCCAAACTGAAATTATACACATTTTAGGGCAAAAATGCCAATTTCAATCCTAATGCTTCCAAAATGATTTCCCTACCTTTACTCTACACAATTTGTCATCCTAAACTCATTGGAAGCATCTAAAACATCAAAATCAACCTCTATCATGGCCAAATAGGGTCCAAACAGAACAGGGCAGAAGTTTGAAAAATTATGTTTCTTGTTTCTTTCATCAAATCATCCTTTTTACACTCCTTTCTACTTGTTTAAACCATTTAATTCATCTTCCATATGACCAATAGAAATTTGGGCAGCACTTCCTCTTAGGCTTTGTTTGGTTGAGGGTTTGGTTAGGGTAGGTTAGGTGAGGTGAGGTTTAAAACTTAAAATTCTTTGTTTGGTTGGAGTGAGGGAGGTGAGGTTAGGGAGATTGTTTTTGTCTTTATGTGGGCACCTCCCCCATGTTTTCAAACCTCCAAAATTGGGGTTTTGTGAGGGGAGAGAAAATTTTAGGATTATTGTGACCACATTACCCATACTAATATTTCAATATTCCATAGTTGCCCCTGATGAAAAAAACCCTTCTCCATTTTGTGTCCATTTAATCTTACGGAACACCCAGTTTCCATTTTCCGGTGCTCTAGTTTATGGTTCTGTACATTGTCAATTGCCTCTGCTGTGCATGTAAAAATTACTGGTATTGTTGAACCTTTATAAATGTGTGATCTATGTCGTAACACTATGTTTAGAGTGTGGATGTATTTTATTCCTTTGGGGTAAAAGATAAAAGTTACAAGAGAGAAAATTACGTAAATGTGAATTCATTCTTTGGCAACGAGAATAATTCACTAATTGTTTTTTTTGTTGCTTTTGACGTGTTTTCTCTTTTTTTTTAATTTTTTTCTATCTCATTGAAATTCTAGAATCAGATTTACTTAGACAATTAGAGAAGAGTTGAGGGACATCGGTCCTTGTTCATCCTTTTTAATTTTTCAATAATTTGGAATTTTTTTCAGAATGAATATTAAATTTTAACATGCAATTTATAAAATTTAAATTAAGAGATAAGAAAAATTACAAAAAAATTCGTATGCTAAATTAAACAATAATCCTACAATGTTTTATAATTTTGGCTCATACATTAATATTAAATATTAGTTTTAATAAAAAGATGTCAAAAAATAAGCAACATAAATAGTTAAAGAGAAAATGGTATAATTGTCCACTGAAAATTAACTCCCCTAACCTACCCTCCTGAACCAAACAAGAAACTAAACCTAACCTCACCTCTTCTTGAACCAAACAAGTTTATAACCTCACCTAACCTAACCTCAGTTGAACCAAACACACCCTTAGGGTTTGTGCATCCCAAAATAGAAAACAAGTCCAAAACCACAACAAACTATCACAAGTCATCACATAGCAACAAGTAGAACATGGTTGTGGAAGATACCTCTTATCTTCTATATTTGAGCTTGCCAAAACTGAACCCTAAGCTTTCTTTTCTTTGATTTTCTTCTTGCTAAACATGAATACAAGAAGGCACAAGAGGTTAGGATAGGTCTTACATCAAGAAATTTAGAAGAAGTGGTTAATTTATGGTTAGAACGCACCTCCTTCATCATCTTGACCCTTGCCTTGCCTTGCCTCTTCTTTATTTTCCAAGAGCTTTCTCTCTCTTTCCCTTGCCTTATACAGCCGAAAATGAAGGGCTGCATATGCCCTTAAAGAAGACTTGGTCTATGTTTAAGACATGTGCCAATTTGCTTTAATTAATTGGAATTAATCCCATCCACAAGTTTTGGCTTTTCCTCCCATCTTTATCACTTCCTTTCCTTTTCTTCTTTTTATTTTTTCCCCTTTCCTCCTTGGCTGCCCATGGCTGACGAGATTGAGGGCAGATTTGTGCCGTTATTGATGCCTTTTCACACATGTTTAATTACCTTATATAAATAATATAATTGCTAGCCTCTTTCTTTAACTTTTCCTTGTCTTGAGATATTTTACATTTCAAGACTTAATCCTAGCCATCCAATTTAATTTTCCAATCCCACCATTGAGATCATATTTAATCTTCCCTCTTTATCCTTACTTGAGCAACAAATTACAAGTTTATCATTACATTTTTACAATTTTCGGATTTTTAAACAGAATTTTTAGCCAACTTTGAAAATTCATATATAATTATATAGATGTCCAATTGAGATGATTTTAAATCCCAAATGTCCCTTTTTGAGTCTAAGTTTAGAAAAAAAATTCCTTTGCTCAATTGAAATAATAAAATTTCTAGCAAATTCACTCTTGAACACTGCTCCAAAAATCGGAATATTCTACTGGGCAAACTTCAAAAATTCATATCTCTCAATATATATATTCAAACAATAATGACATATCAAATTAAAGCTTGACATGTTTATTTTTAGATGGAAATTTTCATAATTTTTGGGCATAATTTGCTTATGCTAAATTGATGCACAACAGAACTATCTCCTGTCACTTTCCAGAAGTCAGTCAAACTTACTTTGGGCATGATTCATATTCCAAAATCCACCATTTTATTCCCTCTTATTTTGTCATCTAGTTGGGGAATTTTGGTGAATAAAAATTGGGATGTTACAATTAATTAATTAATATTACTATATATTTATATAGTGTGATATATATGACTAAGCATTTATCTATTATTCATACTTGATTATAAAGTTGAATTTATTTCCTTTATTTTGTTATAGTATTCTTTTAATTTTGTTGAATGGCCAGAAGACAAAATACTTTTAATTTATGATTGGATAACTAGAAGTCACCTCACTTTTGTAATGGTTCTGATATAAAATAACACAACTCATTCCAGTAAATGATATGACCAAAAGAAATTTGGGCACTTTGATGATCTTATTATTACAAATATCTAGCCTCATAAAATAAAAGACTTTTGGGGCCTTAAAATGGTTTTTTTTTATCATATCTATCGTCTGGAAGACAAATAATTCATAGTGGATTATGCCACTCAAAAGTAAAGGTCTTGAAGACTTATAAGCATATTTTGATGCAATCACATATATATGTTCAATCCCCAAATTAATACACATTATGACCATTAGATGCTATTAATGTAACTATCTATATATCACCTCAAATATTTATAATCTATGGCCGGCAGCCACATTACTTTTATT
>JBAGKO010011023.1:0-11607 GCA_037177275.1 Acacia concinna | reverse complement strand
TTTCTCCATGATTCTTGACCTCCAACCCCTTCTAATGGCTATGGCCTTCTTGAAATCATGTGTAGCAAGAGCAAACTGAAGAGGAAGAGGAGTTTTAGTTTCATTTTGGAGAGAGAGAACAAGAACTCAAAAGGTAATCACCAAAACCTTGAAACTCTCATTGGTTCTTGTGGTTTGTTGGTGATTATTATTGTCTATGGTGATTGTTGTCTTGTCATGGCTGATTTTCTTGTTTGGGATGCACAAACCCTAAGGGGAGCTGCTGCCCAAATTGTGTAAGATCATGCAAAAGAGTTGGATCATGGTTTAAGAAAGTGATTTGAAGTGTAATAAGTGTGATTTGTTGAAAGAACTATGGAAACCCATTTTTCTATGTTTTCCCCTATTTCTATCCAGACATGTTTTGGGCATGATAGAGCTTTTTTATGGTTTTGATACTTCGAATGGATTTAGAATGGAAAATTGTGTGAGGTAAAGGTAGGGAAATCATTTTGGAAGCATTAGGATTGAAATTCGAACTTTTGCCTAAAAATGTGTTCATTTCGGATTTGAGTGGTTCTAGGGGGAATGAGTTTGATTTTGATAAATCTAAGACCATAAATGGATTCAGCATGTGAAATTGGGTAGGGGTAGGCGGGTTCATATTTTTGAAACAGTGTAAGTACACTGATTCTAAAAGGAAATAGACCAGTACCTTTAAAGGCAATTTCATCAATGTGCATTTTTTAGGAAAATAATTATGGTATGAATTTAGAAATGAAGAATGACTAAGTAGTAACTCATTTATTATAACTTTGGTATTTTAGGATCAAACTTTGCCCGGTAGACCGAAAGGCTGAGCGAAGAAAGGACAAGCAAGCTCGAAAGGCATCCAGGTAGTAGCTCTAACTTTCATGCTTTATGTGATTGTTTATATGCTGCCATGTTATGTGATATGAATTGTTGATTGCATACCTAGTTGTGGTGTGGAAAAGCACAAGTACTACTAGCCTATGTGGGACCTAGTTGAGGTGAGATATACCGATAATATGCATGTGAAGTGCATTATACCTAGCCAAGCAAGGCTAAGGTGTTGGTATGAGATGTTGTGGCATAGATGTTCTGTTGCATTATATGATGTATTGCATGTATACCTTTTATATATTTATGATTGATTATGAGTTACTACTGGGATTCTTTTGAATTTCACCCTTTCCAATTAAACAAAATTATCCAGCCAGATGAAGCGGCTATAGGGGCACAGATGTAGAGACTAGCAACGGGAGAATCAGGGCCCATATTAGCAATACTGTGAGACAATTGCAGCAGTGCAATTTTATGAGTTTTGATTTTTAATTTATGAGGTTGTAAGATCCTATGGGATATTGTAAAGGCCTAAGCACTATATATATTAGTACATATTAATGTTATTTCCGCTTGCCATTTCAATTGTGCTCTATTACTCCTATTAATGTTGAATTAAAAGAGGGGTGTGACATGGCCAATCCAACCCATAACCTTTGGGCTGGCCGGTTGGGCGGGCCAGCCCAATTTTTTTTTCAAACTTTCTTTTTTAGAAAACAAAGACATGTTCAATTTGTTTTTCTACAGAACTAAACCATAAAAAAATAAAAAGCCGATAACAACTAATAAATAATAAATCCACTTCTTAGAAGTCTAGAATGAGCTAACTTCTACTTACAAGTTACAAGATACAAATTGAGTTTCAAAGTTCAAACTTCAAACCTAGAAATGAACTTGAAGCATGCATAAAAGTTAGGATTTTGGTTTAATTTTGGGTTCTTGGGTCTTGGCCTTTTGTAGATATTTTTCAAAAAAAAAATATGGGCCAACCCATGAACTTATTGGACCAACCCGCCACAAGTTGGGCCCATATGGGTTAGGACCTAAAAGACCCACATTAAAACGGCCCACTTTTTCCGAACCCAAACCGACCCATTTGTCTGGTTGGGCAGGTTCGGCCCACAGTTAAAACTTGTATTACTAGCTCTAGCTAAGGCCAACCCTAAATGAGAGAGTAGCTCCCTACCAGCTAAAAAGGTTTAATAAGGAAATTGAAGTCTATAATATAACTAAGAGTAGTCTAAACCACTGGTCTGTGGTTAAGGTGACCCCAAGAGAAGATAGAGTTTTTGTTTAGACAGCAGAGACAAGGACGTCTGCAGAAACTGTGTAACATTCTAATTTTATATTATGATTTAATTATAATTAAGGAAATGATTTTTATGAGAAAAAAGACTATTTAAAATATAATTTGGGAAAGTAAAAGAAATTAGAGGAATGAAAATATAGAAAGAATAATATTTTATTATTATGTTCATTATGAAAAAAAAGATATATGTGCATGTGTGTGAGTGATGTGAAAAGAGAGGAAGAGAGAGATTGGAATTAAAAAGAAAAAGAGAGAATATGAAAGTTTGAAAAATAAATAAATAAATATATAAATAATATTATAATATTCAACTAAGTTGAATATTGAATAGAGGAGTATTAAATACCCCTCCAACGCCCTCTGCTTCATTCATTTCAACAAGCAGGGCAAGGGCAAGTTGGAGACTAGAGCAGCAACCACAATTTTAGGTTAGGGTTTAAATTTTGTAGATTATTTTGATGTTAAAAAATACTTCTAATCACAAAATTTCTTTCATGAAAGTTGTTCTATATAATTTTCACTTTCTCATGATAGTAATTTTGTGTTGATTGGAGAATATTTTGGGATATGGTTTTGGACAAGTTTTGAGCTTTGTCAATGGATGTCCATAGGATTGTAAAGGAAGGTTAATGACTAGTTTTAATCAGTTTGGTTTTGTGATTTGGGTTTTGTAAGATTTTATAATTATTTTTTCTAAATCATGTAATAAATAATGCTATATATGATATTTAGACTGATTAATTTTGGGAAAAAGGAGTTATTTAGGTTAATGGAGGTATTATTAAAGTTATAATCAGTTTAGATTGTTTAATCAAGTGAATATTTATAATTTGACAAATTTATATTGGAAACCCAAAATCTTAAATTAGGGATTTTGAACAATGGAATGAAATTGATGATAATTAATGTCCCTAATGAGTTGTTTGTGTCATATCTCACTTTTCAGGCCTTTACGATACCTCAAAGCTATGAGATATAACCTAGGCAATTAGAGACCTATGTCATAAAAGACTCATTTAAGATGGGAAAGTATAAGTGAGGCAAGAGAACCTCAACAGCCTGTTCCACCATGACCCCAACTGGCATAGAGTGAGTAAGGCAGATAGATGACCCAGAGGCGGGTAGAGAAATTTTGATCCTCCTACTTTTAAGGTATGTTGGACACACTAATAGTTGAGAACTAGGTCACCCAGCTAGAGTAAGAAGCATATTTTAGTAGAGATACACTAAGATGGTGTTATAGGCTGAGAACCCTAGTGGTGTGGCAGTTGTTCTTAGATAGCTAGAAAGCTCAAGCCAGCCCTGAATGAGAGAGAAGCCTTAAAGATAAGGAGAGAGCCCTTACAGCTGATACCGCCAGTAGTAGCTGGGATGTCTGCAAGACTGTGAATGTGAGAAAGCAGATCCAATAGCAGAGGAAAGCAAGGAGATAGGACAGGGAGCAGAGGACTGGACTTCGATAGGCCCAATAAGAGGTGTGAAATCTATGGCAAGGATCACAGAGAGAGACCATGCATGATAGGCCAAAGGATGTGTTACGGTTGCGGCAAGCCAAGACATTACACTTTGGAATGTGAGTAGAGTGCTAGCAGTTAGAGACCCCGAGGTATAAAGAATGGTACACCTTGACCCTAGGCGGAGGCTTATAAGTCACCTAAGCGTAGAAGGTACAGAGTGTAATTACCTTGTTAGAGTTTTAGTAGGCTCGGGCACTAGCCACTCATTCACAGTGTATGAATATGAGGGGCAGTTGGGTCTCACTATTGATGCCTTGCCACGTGATTTCGTATTCACTCCCACTGGTGTAAGAGGTTACACCTCCAAAGTACGTTTGAGCGTTATTGTCCGGTATGCGTAATGTTGTCCTAAGTTAGAATTGCATACCTCTTCGTCATAGGGATGCCATAATTGGCCTGAGCTGGTTATCGCCCAATACCATACTCCTCGATAGGATGATCAAATCCCTGATATTTCCTCATAGAGAGGGAGTTAGTCCCTAGCGCCAACGTACAACTGAACCTTGTAATAAAGGCTCAAGTAGAGAGATACCTGAGGAAAGGTTACCGAGAATCCTGGTAGTCAATAAGTTCCGGAAGTCTTTCAAAAGGAGGCCAATGGATTGCAACCAGAGAGGGAGGTGGATAGACTGTTGATCTGGTACCAAGAGGGTAGTAGGTCTCAAAAGGTCCTTATAGAATGGTTCCCAATAAGGTGGTTGAACCAAGGGATAGATAGAGGAGCTAATACCGGAATCCAGAGGGGTGCTCCAGTACTAAGTATGAGGAAGAAAAATCATAGCTTTAGGTTATGTATAGACTTCTCTAAACTGAGTAGAGTTAAGGTAAATGATGGGATCCAATAGATACCACTGTTAGAGATGTGTATAAGATGGGTGAGAGGCTCTTGGTTATGATGTGACCTCTTAGTTTGGGAGGTGATCCTCTACATCAAAGTGATGCAGCGAAAGCATGGTACATTGTCTCTAAAGAGAAAGAGAGAAAACACAGCCAAGGCAAGGCACGTGGAGTGATCTTACCCCAATAAGAGGAAGGATAACCAAGATTGGTGCAAGAAGGGTTGTACCTTGCACTTAATAAAGTAAAAGGAAAGAGCAAGTCCTCTCCTTCTATGATCTCCGGTCAGTGAAAGACCGTGAGAATAGTGGTATAAGTTTGAGAATGGGACCCCGTAATGACGGAAAGGTTGAGTGAGTTCCATAAGACAATAAGGTAATCAGTAGTTAGTCTTGGGGAATTATTCGTATAGTTGACAACTAAGCGGTAGACATAGTACTCCTTAACTCAGTTAGAAAGTAGCCAAAAAGGGAATATGGCTCAAGAAAGTAGCTAGGGTCATAGAGGATCCTGAAGAGGCTTAGAGTTAGCACAGTTAGCTCTTCAAGGTCAGTCTGCTAATGAGCACAGTTAGCTTCCCAAAGAGGGTCTACGATTAAGTGCAGTTAACTCCTAAGGTCATTTTTTGGGACCTGGTCGCAATAGATCACACTGGACCTGGGTCAACTTGTGATAAAGCATTGTTAGCTTCCGCAATTGAAGGAGACCAGAGCAAGCCTAAGGAATGTTGATGTGGAGCCATCCAGAGTACCACTTCAGAAAGATAATGTCTGGGACGTTATATGGTGCATCTGGGCTGAAGGAGTCAAGAACAGCCTAGAATGGGACACATGTCACAAGGAGAATAAAAGCAGTGGTAACACAAGAAAAAAGAAAATCTTTTTGGGAAAATTACACCTAAAGACCCAATAAATATTTGCATTTTGACCCTTCCCTTCACCAATAAATAAGAGCTCTCCCTTCCCCCTTCCTTCACACCAAAATCGTGCTCCCCTCTCCCTCTTGAAGGAATTCCACCCTTCTCAAAGTAAGCCTCTTATGGAGTAGTTTCGAGTGGTCCCAACCTAGTCTTCAATTCAGGTAAGTTCTGGTTCCCTCCTTCTTTTAGATTCCTTTATTTTTTAGTAATTATTAGAGTAGTTAGGGGGAGGTTCTGTCCAATTGGGAAGACCTAGATAATGAACCTAAGAGGAGGTTCTGTCCAACTATTTAGGCCAAAACAAGCCCTTCTAAGGAGAAGTGCTGCCCAATTATCCCAAACTAAGATAGCATTTCCTAGGGGGAAGTGTTGTCCAATGGTCTCGGACTAAGATAGCATTTCTTAGGGGGAGGTGTTGTCTGACTGTCCCAGACAGAGGTAGGATTTCTTAGGGGGAGGTGCTGCCCAACTGTCGGGACGTCTAATAGGCATATTTAAGGGGAGACGCTACCCAACTATCTCGACCAGGGCAGTGAGGATGGGCCAGCAGCAAGGGCTTGGGGCTGCCTAGGGAGGACAGTAGAGGGATGCAAGTAAGGGATGAATACGGTACAGGTAGGGGATGAATATGGTCTAGGTAGTAGGGAACCCAGACTCTGGGGTACAAGAAAGGAAGGGTAGTAGTATACCGATAGGGGATACAGTAATGCCATTTATTGTGGTCTGTATAGGTGTTACAGAGAGGCAAACCAGTGATCTAGAGGTGCTAGAAACAGAAGAACAACGTACCTGCACTATACGAGGATACTCGGTTGCTAGAATATCTAACCTTAACTTATATTGCTTTGCTTGTCTGTTGTGTGTTGATTGCTTGTTTACTGTATTCTGGTTGAGCAAGAATGATATGTATGAGATATATGACTCTCTATTTATATGCCTAGCTATGTGATAGAGGTAGAGTCACATGCATGCTTCCTATACACGGTAAGTGCCGAAGGAGAGGGCACTAGAGGAATAGTATGAGCATTGCATATAGCATGACATAGATTGCATTATACTGTTATTGGTTATGATTTTGCTACTAAGGTTTCCTATCAAAACCTTATCCTCTCCATAATGCAGGTGAAATATCTGCAGGTGGCAAAGGAAGGGAAAAGTTTAGATAGTTATGCTTCTTGATTTCTAGCATGTATATGTACAGTATAGTTGATACATGTATCATTGATTCTAGTCTGTATACCTCTATTCATTAATGAAAATATGTTTATCATTAATGTATTTCGTGAAAATTTTGCCCTCTCCGTTTTTTGCTATACGGATGTGCCAAGTGGTTTTAAGGGCCACTTTAAGGGACGGAGAAGGGCTGAAAAGTGGGATGTGACATTGGGCTAGGACCGCTCAAATTTTCATTACAAGGGGCTTACTTTAAAAGAGGAATGGCAAAGCACCAAGGGAGAGGGATCACAGTTTTGAGCATGAAAGGGGGAGGTCTTATTTTATAGTTGGGGGAGAGGTCAAAATGGAAATATTTATTGGGTATTTAGTTGTAATTTTCTCAAAAATATTTCCCCTTTTTTTAAAAGTGTCTCCTTCTACATTTTTCTTTATTCCACATGCCAAAAACCTACCTTCTCCTCCAATAACAGTTGGGCCACGTCCAGGTGGACCTAAGGGCCCTCCTGGCCCACTTTCATCCGACAATTATGTGATTGTCCAAAAATTCCAAAAAAATCACCAAAATTCTATAAAAATATCATAAGGCTACCATTAAAATTTCATATTTTTTGGACATCTAGAACTCCCAAAATAAATTTAACAAAAAGTCCATTTTTCTGACGATTAGACGATTTCAGCAAGTTTGTCCTTATTTACATTGTCTATTTTAAAAAATAATCTCGAGAACTCAAGTTTACTTTATTTCTAAAATCAAGTTTTCTTGTGATCATTTTCAAACTACACCTAAGAACTCAAGTTTACTTTCTTCTTAAACTCAAGTTTGCTTGACCTTATTTCAAAATCTACACCCAAAAAACTCAACTATTCTTTCTTATCAAACTCAAGTGTGGCTTTTCATATAAACTACTTTGAAAGCTTTTCCAAATTTTTAGAAAGCCATATAATGTTGAGTTAATTTTCCAAAAACCTTGAGTCAATCTTCAAAATCATCTTGTTCTTCAAGAGAGTCATTTTCTTTGATATAAAACTCAAGATAAACTAAATCAAAATGTTTTTCTTGATATTTCTCTTATTCCGAGATACTCACTTTTGTTATTAAACTCAAGTGTAGGAAAATATATGAACTCAAGTTTTCATTCTTTTAAAAGTAATTTATTCCTAAAACATTGAAGATAAACTCGAGTTTTTGACACAAACTTGAGTGTTCGATGATGGTTTCAAAAAATCCTGGAAAATAGAGGATCTCAGTGTAATCTTTGAATCACTTTTATATTTATGATTATTGATGCCCATTTATTGCTAATGATTTTACAAGTGTTCTTCTATGATAAAGAACAGATTACATGTACTAAATGGAGGATTAAAACACAAGGTCACAAAAACCACTTTTGTATCAGAAACTCCAATGGTAATATTTCAATGAAAGAAATGCCTCTAGAGCCAACGGATCTTCACCATCTCCAGTGGTCATCAAATCTACACCAACTATAAAAGAAGAAGCATTCAAAATGGGAGGAGAGAAAAAGCACACCCACTGTTAATATGCCAAATCTCTAACTTTGATATCCTAGCTCATACACTTTCTATCTTTCATTGAGATGTCATTTACTTTAGAGAGAGTTTCATTATATAGTACTTAAGTGATTATCTATATATTCTTGTGAAAGAATAATGATTGTAAATCTTTATCATCAAAGTTGTATCCTTATGGGTTATTGGGAGAGTAACTCTGAGAGAGTTATAAAGGCTTCACAAGTGCTTGAGTAAACTTGTGTGTTGGTTAAGCTTCTAAGTTACCCATGAACCTTGAGGAATTGTAGCGGATTCTCTTATGCCCGATTTAAACAAGAAGATAGTGGATTGAAAATCTCAGGAGGAGCCTAAGAACTGGATGTAGGTTAGTGGAGGACCAAACTAGGATCAATCTCTATTTGTTACCTCTCTTCTCTTATCTTCTATATTTCCAGCAAATATAACATGATTGATTGATTTTGTATTTATGGATAATTATTTTCATACTCTTAGCTTTTGTTAATATGCAAAAAGATTTTCAAAGTCCATAAGCTTTTATCTGATACCCAATTCACCCCCACTCGTGTGACAGCCAGTTCTAACACCATGTAAGATAAAAGGGAAAATAATATGAATTAATTAGGTTAAATGTTTACAATGATATGATATATATATATATATATACAAGAATAAGAGGTCTAAATATCAATGGGGCTAAATAAGATCCTAACTAATATACTGGAATAATAGGGATTACAATAACAATAATATCTTATCTAATTTTAACAAGATCAAACTTAACCAGACCCCAACATTCTTTTCCAACGAAGTTGTTACCTTCCAACAGATTTTTTGGTATGCCCATGGAAGAGATTGAGACGGAGAGGAACCATAGCACTTCTCAAGTTTTGGCACCAATTGATTCAAATGAAAATAATAATTGGCATCACATTCAAACCAAGATTATTCAAAGAAAACGGTAAAAAAACTCACATATTAAGAAGCCTCTTTTCTAATTTTTGCTTCCAAATGAAAAGGTCTCTATCATCCTCTTCCATACTCTACTTGTCTGAAAATAAATGGATCCCAAGAAAAATCCAACAGAACACAAAAACAGAAGCTAATGAAAAAATGTAACCCTAATCGAATAAATAATACCTAGTTCAATAGAGGTGAAGAAGAAGAAGGCATGCTAGCTCTGCAATAAGAAATATACAAATAAGCATTCTCTCAAACCTTACAAGTGAACGATGGTAAGAAGAAGCATGATGAAGAAGAAGAAAAGGAAAAAAATAGTGAGTCTGACTGTTGTTTTTCACGGCAAGATGTTCACCTTCAATTCATTTGGCCACACAAGGTCTTCCTTATCCAGCAATATGCACCAACCCATTCTTGCCCTTCATAAAAGGTGACTAAATGGGACAGGAAAAGAAGCAATTTTCATTTTAGAATGGTAAGGAATTAAAATCTCTTCTCTAAATAAAGGCAAATGAAGGGTACAACTAATAATATAAAATGAGTGATACTACAAATTTTCCTAGGGAGATTTAAATTCAATAAAAGGAGTGTTTGAGGCTATTAGTGGAGAAAGAAAGAAGGACGAAGATCACCTTGTAGACAAAATAGCAGGCGCCTTTATGAAGAAGTATTGTAAAAAAAAATAGAAGGAATTGAGATAACCTTACCCTAGCCGTCTAACCCGCCAAAAAAAAAGTTCTCAATATTCCCTTTAACAATAAAACATGAGACAAAAAAGCCCTAGAAAGTTTAGGGTGAATTTCCTTGTGGTAATATGCTTTCAAATTCTAATGATTTATGACCTTTTTCTTCTATTTCTCCAAATGATGGCATGATTGGTATATTGGATGAATCTACATGCACTGATGTTAGTTCTGAATTGACTGGTTCTATTGAGCTAAATCATGTTAAGTCTTATAATTCATGCATATATGCTTCTTCCTATGCCTCTAGTCCTATAGATTATGTTAGAGTTGGACGATACCCAAGGGGGTGAATTGGATGTAATATAAAACCTTATAGATTTTGGAAATCTTTTTACATATTAACTAAAGCTAAGAGTATGAAAACAATAAATTATAAATACAAAGTTAATGAATCAAGTTATATATGCTGTAAATATAAGAGATAAGGGAAGAGAGGAGACAAACAAATTTATCCTAGTTCGGTCCTCCACTTGACCTACGTCCAGTCCTCAAGCACCACTTGAGATTTTCAATCCACTATCTTCTTGTTTGAATTGGGCACAAGAAAAGACACTACACTCCCTCAAGTTTCACGGGTACTTGAGAACCTTTACAAACCATAAGTTTATTTCGAGCACTCTGAAGCCTTTTTAATTCTCTCAAAGCCACTCCCCCTTACAACCCGTAAGGATACAACTTGAGTGATAATGAATTACAATCAAACTTCTCTTATAGAAGTGAATGATGATCACTGAAGCTCAAATATAGACTCTCTATGGTATATTACAGAAACATTGAAAAACAGAGAGTATATGATGTTGGAGTCAGTAGGTTGGCCTTTTGAAATATTGTTCTCATGCAAGCTCTCATCCCTCATTACTTTTGAATGCTTCTCATTTTATAGTTGGTATGAATTTGATGGCCGTTGGAGAAGGTGAACTATCCATTAGGCTCTTTGAGAAATTTTTCTTCCTGTTGAAATATAGTCGTTGGAGATTTACCATAATTATGCTTTTTGCAATCTTGTGTTTGATCCCATCTGTAAAGCTTCTAATCTGTTCTTAAACACATATTATAACTTGTAGAAGTGATTAGAGTCAATGGGTATCAATAATCATAGGTATATAAATGAATCAAAGATTACAGCTACAATGCTCTATTTTATGGATAACACAAACCTTGAGGTTTGGAGCAAACCTTGAGGTTTGCCTCAACTTTGCAAAACTTGTCCCAACAGCAAGATTTGAATTATAACAAAGAGATTTTGAAGAAAATTTGTTGTGTTAGCAAGGTTTTCTCAAACCTTGAGGTTTCTAACAAACCTTGAGATTTGTTAACTTTTACGTGGTTAGCAAGGTTTCAAATTATAACTGCAAGGTTTTAGAGAGACCTTGCTGGGTTGTCAAGGTTTGTCCCAGCCTCGAGGCTCCTCCCAATTTCTCAAGATTGCAAGGTTTTGAAATACACAGCAAGGTTTTGAACTAGCCTTGCAAGGTTGCCAAAATTTGTCCCAGCCTCGAGGCTCGAGACAACCCTCGAGGCTCCTTCCGATTTCTCAAGACTGTAAGGTTTCATTGTAGCCTTGCTCCAATAGCAAGGTTTTGTCCTAGCCTTGGTGTTGAGGGAAGGTCCCGTAACCTCGAGGCTATACCTCACCCTTGAGGTTGGGATCACATCTTGCCAATGGAAAGGTTTTGGTCCAACCTTGCTGCCTCCGCAAGGCTTTCCTCAAACCTTGCAGTTGTGGCGAGGTTACCATCCACACTCGAGGTTGGAGTCACCACTTACCAA
>JBAGKO010010974.1:0-11610 GCA_037177275.1 Acacia concinna | reverse complement strand
AAGAAAGAGATGATGTTTGAAATCTGATTCTTGTCAAGAAAAAGGCGCTGTAGTGAAATGATATGGATTGAAGCCTAAATTGATGTAATATAGTGTTGCATGAATTATTGGGGTCTATCAATTGAATCTAGAATTTCAGTTTTGGTGTGGGCACCGTAGGGTTTTCTTGCTGGAGTTACATAGGAGTGCTTAAATATTAGAAAATTACTTATTATATTTATTATTGGTTGCAAGACGATGGAAGTTTAGAGTTCAAATTTGTAGGGTAAAAACTTAGAAGAACGTATTTGATGTTTCCCAATTTTAGATATATATCTCAAGTGATTAGAGAATGCCCCAAGACTCAAAAATGGTTGTTGAAATCTTAATATGGAAGGTGGGAAATTTTCAGATTTGATTAATCATGCTGTCTGTATTTTTAAGGGTGTTGAATTGATTAGCAATAAGAGATTTTGAACTTTATAAGCTTCCCTCCTAAGCTCTATTATAAACCGTGACTGTTTCCATATGAAAGAGTTGAAAGGTGCTAGAAAATTCCAGATTTTTCAAGAATGCTAATATAGGGCGTTAAATGATAGTTGGAGGCTGAAATTTAAAGAGTGATCACTGTTTTGGGACTTCTAATTAAAATAGACCTAAGGTTTTGAAATGATAAACCATACGTTTATGGAACTTCATTAGCATTAATAAAATATGGAAAATTGGTAATAATAGGAGCTATGCTTTTATTTCAGATTAAGCTAATAAGTTAAAGAGGATATAAATGGTTTAAGTAGATTTAATAGGCAGTGGCATAATAATAGTTTAAAATAATGGAATTAGAGTTGGATCTAAGAAATATTGCTTTGGCCATTAAAATATGCACACACATGGTTATGTCAGATGTGGCCAAGCATTTTTTTAATGTGAATTTAGGATTTTAACAATAAAAGACCAAGTTTTAAATTATAGATTGAATAAGTGTTAACATACCCTTTATGCCTATGCCTAAATGATAGGTTTTTATATTTGCCCAAGCCCATCAAGAAATTATCTGAGAAAGAAACAAGGAGAAGGTAATATGGAAGAAAGAGCAAAGGTAGTATCTCGTTTCCTCTCATGTTATTGTGTATTGGTTGTAACATGTTTGTTTGTGCCATTTTGTTGTAGTTAAGCATAAGATAAGCATGTAAATTTTCCTTGCATAGATATTTGCCATGGCCATGTGCAGCAGATAGATCGGCAGAGTAGTTATCTCCCTAGAATGTGCACCAGTTCTTAGTTATCGACTATGTATCATCTGTTCTATTTGTGAAATGAATGTACACTAGTTATTTATACAGTTTATCTATCTGCAAAGAGATTGTGCACTAGTTAGCAGTTCATCTATCTGCAAAGAGATTGTGCACTAGCTAGCTATTAATTCAGCTCTGTAAGGTCTTATTCTCTATGGCTTATTTTTACATGTATAGTTATTAGTCATATATAATTAGCATGATGAAAAGTAGTTGCTACTGAGATTCCCCAAATCTCATCCTTTTCTTCCATGATATACAATAAGTAGGTACTGCTAAGGGTAGGGCTTGGTGGTTGGAGAAGATAGAAAGAGGTTGGAGCTTAAGGGCATTGATAATTGTGCTTTGTTTAAGTTTATTACTTTTGTATTTAGCTATGATTACTTACATTATTAAAGATAAGTATGTATATATGTATTTAACCTCCAAAAGGAGTATGTGATCTAAACACCACTCAAGGTAAGTTCCACAGAATGATTATGGCCAAGATGCATGAGAATTTAGTTTGATGATTACCTAAATGCATACTTGTGACAGATCCCAATTTTATTATATATTTTCTTACTTTATTTAGAGATTTTGTCATAATTATCAAGCCTAAAATGCCATTATCATGATTAATTTGAATTAAGAGTAAATTCTTTGAATTAGAGCTAAAAGGGCAAAATTGTCATAAAGTTGTAATTACTCTTAATAATTGATCTTTGAGAATATTTGATGTTGGTTTAATTGTTTTTAATTTTAGGTGCATGAGAAATTGGATCAAATTTAGAAAATGACAGTTTGGGACTCAAATTTCTCAAATGACATATTAGTCCCTCGAATATCAAAATGACAGTTTGGTCTACCAGCAAAAACTGCAGCGTTTTGCATAATGACCTAATGCTGCAGAGTGTCTTTAGGAAATAAGAAACAAAGACAGCAACCGCAGGATGAGACAAAGGGAGATAGATGTCGAACCCATTTCGAATCCATACTCCACACACACCATTCACATCGCCTTCCAATCCTTCATTGACTCCATCCACTTCCACCTTCACTCCCTCCTCTCCAACACCTGTTCACCGTGAGTTTCATCAAAGACTAGAGACAGAGAAGTTGCTGCAGCTTCGGCAGCTGTAGTAAGCCTTCACCGTCTAGTCTAGCACCCACCTCCTTCTACCAACACAATATATATAACTGTTGGCAGTTTCAGCAGTTGATTTATCACTGTGGGCTCCAATAGAAGAGATGACGCAAGCTGTGATGTCTTCATCATTTTTTGGTGCTGGTTCCATGATGTGTAACGGTTAAATCCTTCAATCCTTTGTAGCAATGGCAATGGCATGAGCTTGGAGTTTCAATAGGGGAGTTTTGGCTCTTCTAATTTTCTTTTCTTATGCTATTTAGTGATTCCTAGGTCTTAGGATTAATTTTATGCCATTTGAATACATTTATTTTGTCTAATTTTTCTATGGAAGGTTGGATGTTGCTTAAACCTTTGCTAGATGATTGACATTGTGTTTAATTAACTTAATTATCATTTCTTTGTGCTGGTTTGTCATTGAGATGATGATTTGTGTGAATATTATGTGATAAATTCAAGGTGGCTTGATTAGTGGATCAATGGTGTTAAGTGTTTGCATTGGTTTCTTGAATTTGAGCTTGTAAATTGTATTTAGCATTGGGCTTTTAATCTTATTTTTTCATATGGGTGGCCATTATTAAATTAGCATTAATGAGAAAATCAAGTGGTAATGCGAGGTGGCTCGGTTATTGGATTAAGAGCTAAATACAATTTTAAGTTCATTTAATTGCTAGAGAGCTTAATCAATCTAATTTAGAGAGGTTAATTTTCAAGGTGGCTTAGTATTAATTAATCTAAGTTAGGCCTAGTCTAAGAGGTGGCCCTTAGAGTCTTTTGAAGCTAGTATGATTTATCTCTCATGATTATTTAAAGTGAGGATTGCTTGCGTCATTGCTATGAAGAATTGTGCATTCCATTGCTGATTTTGTTATTTCTTTCATTTAATCCATTTCCATTCACCATTTCATTTTAGAAAGAAAAATTCAAAAAAAAGTAGTTTAGAACCAATTTATTTTTTCCAATTGCAAAGAGTAGTTGTTAGTAAAAAAGATTAAACTCTTTTCTTTTTAAATTGTTACATGTCAGTCATTGCACTTAGTTCCTAGGTAATTAATAAAAAGCTCTTCAAGAGACGATCTGGGATTGCACCCTTTTATTGCAATCCTTGGTTTAATTTTGAAAAGGTTACCAATGCATTAAATTCGACAAGCCCGTTCTTCATAGAGGTAAAGTATGAGTATTGCATTTAGTATGACATGCAGTGCATTATATAGTTTCTGGTTATGATTGTGCTACTGAGATTTCTCTAGAAACCTTACCCTCTCCACATTACAGGTGAAAGTTCAGAAAGAGGCATGATAAGGGAATGTGCTTAGAGATAGAGTTATATTTCCTATTTTTTGGCATGTAATTATGTACAATATGATCAATGTATCTCTGGATTCTGGTTTTGTGCCTCTGTTAATGAAAGAGTTATTTCTTTGTTCTATCTGTGTCAAAATTTTTAATTTCTTTGTTTCGACATACGGACATGTTAGTGGTCCCAAGGGCAGGTAAGGGAATAAAAGAGAGGTGTTACAAATTCTCAATGTAAGTTCTGAATTCCAATGCAGCATGTAAGTTGTTTTTCTAAAAAAAAGAACTTCAGTACAAATAAAGAGCAAAACCTACCAAGATCCAAATATGGAATTTTTATTATGACAGCAATTGATCTCAGTAATTAATTGTAGCTAAAATGTAAGTTCAATTGGTATAGTGCGAGCTCATGACAGATTTTTGCACAGAGAGACATAGAAATGCCAAGACAAACTTAAATCAACGTTTTAAAAATTTTTGTTCTTGGAATTTCCAGCAACAAGCATGATGACAATGTTCTACCAAGTCAGAATCCGGACCAACGAGCAGCAACAGTGAGAAACTCCAAGAGTTAAGAGTGAGAAACAAAAATCCAAAGTGATGTGCTTAACTCCTAAATAAAAATGCTCACACAAATCAGGTTTCAGTTACAAAAATCTGTTGCAAGTTGCAAAATCTTTAGTAAAAATCAGCTTGGAATCAGTTTCAGCAATTGTAACATGTACACACATTAGCTAAAATGCAGCAGCAACATATGCCATGAGTTGAAGAATAGTCGCAATGAAATTCAGCAAAAACTGAAAGAGCAATGGAGATGACATTTCAAGTTCAGACTAGCAGCTCGAAGTATCAACCCATTAGTAAATATGCAAGATTGACAGCAATGTGAAATTCAGCGAAAGAGTAGGTGAAAATCTTGACTCTAGCAACTGGAGCAATAGAGTTCTGGTTGCAACAACTAAAGTGATCTCAAATGAATTGGCTAAGGTTTCAAAGATTCAAGCCTACATTGAAAAGTTAGCGCCAAGAAACTGCCAACTGTAAGTTGCATGTCAGAAAATTATGAGATAATAGCAGGGAAATTTCAGAATGAGCAACGCAGGATGTAATCAGCATCTTTGATTCCAAATTTTGACAACATAAAGTCAACCAACCAACAACAAACTTAACCTAAGCGCAGAAACAGCAAGGGACAGACACATAAATATCAACTCTAGAATGCAAAAGCTGAGAGATCTCCTGAACATTACTGAAATATGGTTCACAGCAGCAACAACACTATGAACCTCTGAAGCCTCACTTCCCAAAATCTGCAAAACGATTATTAGAAGCTGCAAAACAAGGCAAACAGACAAAACAAACAGAATTGGCAATTCCAAGCCACAATGCAGCCATAAGCCAATGAGCCAGAACCAAACAGCAGTGAATTGAAGGTTGTTGCTCAGAATTCAACAAGGAAAGATGAATTCTGACACAAGGAAGATATGCAATGATCAAAATATATTTCAAAACAGTGAGCAAATAGAGTTAACTCACTCGGATTACCAAATGCAATGTTCCAACACAAGGTCTAACCAAAGACTCACGAAACCAGGGCTGGAAGTAAACTAAAATACACATATGCAGACTGACACAAGAAGAAAAAAAAAATCAGGACAAAATAGAAAAATAAGCAAAAATAAGTGAAAAATAAACCTATCCTAAACTTATCCTAAAGCTACCAAAACACCAGGGAGACTAAACTCCCCTGCAACAACTCCAAATTTTGACAAGCCTAGTTGTGTAGCTCTCAAATTAACAATGGATAAATGCAATATAATGTGCATAACTCAAAAATCAAATTCACAAAGAGCTTATGTGCCTTCCTAGTGTAGGAAGACTTAGAAAATAATTTAGGATAACTTAGACATGATTGAGGGACCAAATAGGGTAGAAGTGAAGTGAAGATGAAGGGGAGTTCAAAAGATAGAACAATACCAAACAGATTGTGATAGAAAACAATAACTAAAAACAGAGAAGCAAATGGTTTTGTTGGAAATCAAGCAATTAATGAGAATTTCATGGTGCATAAGGCTTGGTCTTCATCACACAACATAGATAAGCATTGCATAACTTGACTTGAACTTGAATTAAGCTCAAACATATGCAAAATAGAGGCTAGACTTGTAGAATTTGGCAACCACCAAAGATTACTTAATATTCAATATAACTCATCATTCAATTCACAACTAGGATAAAATCAAAGTCATATCTATGAGGAATTATCCTCTTTTAATTACATAAGTTTACAAAATAGAATTCAAGAACAAATGCATAATAATAAAGCTCACACTCGGATTGGAAGAAGAAGTGCAAAAAATGAGATCATTGCTTCATGATTTAAGCTATTACAAAGCTTCTAAACTAAAGACCCATGCTTAGGCCTCCCTTAGCACCACAACAAGAAGGAAATCAGCCACTCAAATCGGCCATAAAAGCTTTAGAATCCATTTTCTTTTAGTCAGCAAAGTTGGTCGCGAAGGAAACCTTCAGGGAGATTTTGGCCCAGCTCCAACCTCTTTAGATCTGCCAGATTTATTCTCCTTGTTGCAAGCTTTCTAATGCCACCAAAATCACCTGATTTGGACACTTGTAGCATTAGATATGATCTTCCAAATGTGGCCCGAAAATCACACAATTCTGGAATCTTCCCCAAGAATTTCTGGATTTTAATGAAAATTAAACTTATGGACCTTGAACTTGAGCGCCTTTTGGACTTTTTGCTGTCGCCTTTTATGTCTTTTCTTCCTAGTCCTTTTGATCCTTCCTTAGGCAAACTTTTTGCTTTATCCATTCAAGTCCTTTTGCACTTTTTTCCTCCATTTCCTTGACCTTTAAATTCTTGAAAAATTCCATAAAAATATTTCTAATAAAGCCCTGATCATAGAATATTAAAGGTTACATTTTTATCAACTTTTTGACCTAAAATGACAAAAATACCCCTCATGCATGACATGGAAATTGCCCTATAATTAGCTTAAAAAGCCACAATTAATTACGTAAAATTATGACTTATCAACTATCTCTGAAATTCTCTGGATCAAGTCACTGCTCAATGAGCTCCATATTAAGCTTCCTCATGCTCCTCATTTCTTATGTGATAATCGCAGCACGGTACTATTAATTAACTGCCAATCCCATCCTTCATGCTCACACAAAGCACATTGAGCTAGATCTTCACTTTGTTCGTGAACATGCTATCAGCAAAGAAATCAGAGTTTCTCATATTCCTACGTCCAAGCAACTGGCAGATGGATTCACTAAAGCAATTTCTAGTAAAAGCTTTCCATTGTTCAAATGACGGTTACGTGTAGAGGGGGCGCCTTCAATTGAGGGGTCATGTAAGAGAATAATGATTAAGTGTAGTGTATTCAGTTAGATAAGTGTAACAAACTTAGTTAGATAGTAACAGAAGTCTAGTATGAAAAGGAAGACACGTGCATCCTTCACATATCTATATATACTATACATATCACCATCAGTAATAATATTGACAGAAGTTCACTCTCTTAATATCTGTTAGTTCTCTTTTGTCTAATCTCTCTCTAGCTTTACCATTTCTTTCAAGCCCAATGCTTCTTGTGCTTGCTTTCCTTTCATGTTGGCATATATGTTGAAAGTGTCGCTCCATTGAATGTGTCCTATATAAGCTGAAAGTGTCATTGCTTTCGTTTACTTTGGCATATTCATAGGGCTTTTATTAAAAACAAAAAACAAAAAAAAAATTTGTTGAAAGTATCGCTCCATTGAATGTGTCCTGTTCTTGTTCTTGTTTTATTTCCCCTAAGGAAACTCTCTGTGCAAGGCAGATATTGATGCTAAGGATGTGCCTTCTGAGTTTTTTACCAGATTTTTGTCCTCATAAGCACATGTATATTTTCATTGAAGACAATCATGTTTGAAGCTTATTAGATACTAAACTTGGGTGACTTCCTATAAGGATTTATATCCTATTCTGTCACGCTACAAGGAACTAATCCCTTTTATTAAACCCAACTGTGTAAGGTGAAAAAATTTGTTATTGTAGAGAACATCATCCATCTATGGGATATTGGGCTGAATCTATGAGTTGGACAGTCTTGATATTCTTGTCTACTCTCTTCCCTTGTATCTGCTGTGGGCTATATATTTATGTAAGTATAGTCTGAGCCCAGAATTAGATTGGTGTGTGTGTCATTCTTTTATCATTCAAAATGTCACCAGTAGTTTATACTGTGCAGAGGGTTAATAACTAAATTCTTCTGAAGATCTCGAAAAATTTATTAAATAAATAATTATATGTATAGTTATTGTTACAAATTTATCCCATTTGATCTAATAAAAGTATTTTAATTGGTTCTAAATATATAATTCTGACAGATTTCAAAATTAAAAAGCTTAATATTAAGATTTAAATATTGCACGGACATATCCAACAGTGACACCCAAATTATATGACAAGTTCTTATTATTAACTTGAAGTTGTCACATAGAGTAAACAAAGCGGAAATCACGATGCTCATATCATAGAGATACAGGAAGCACTATTTATTGATATCGTATATTCTTGGGAGGCACGTGAGAAGTTGAAAGTAACAAAGACAAGCACGTGATAAGGTTTGAGGCACATAATTGCCATAAATTAACAATCGAAGAAGCAAAAAAAACCAAAATCGGAACCTCTGCGCTGACAGATTCCCTGAAAAACACTTTCTCTTAAGCAGTCAGCATCACATTCAACAGAGCTATTACAATTTGTCACTATTTTGCTACGTTGCGTACACACTGCTCCTTCCACATTCTCTGCATTGTGTGCGCGAGAGTGGGTAAGAGACCATATTCGTATATATATGTACTGGGCACAATGTACTTGTATCTGTACATACTTGGGATAAATGTAGGAGTTAGTTAAGGATTTTAATTTAGTGCTGGTTGAATGGAAGACATCAATCTTTTTTGTATTCGTTCTTTATTTAGTTTTTCTCTAACCTTCCATATACTAATTGCACACAAAATTTTACATAGTACTTTTGATTGAAAAATAAAACATACTTATTTGTTACCTTTTTCTTAATTAGAAAATGGGTCAGATTATATTGGATCAAACTTGTGGAACTTGAGGAACAGCGGAAGAAAATTAAAAGAAGATAACAAAAAAATAAGCGAATAAAAATGTTATATCTAGATTCTAAACTTAAAAATTCGAACTCCATTGAAAAGGAAATAATTCTAAAAGATTGAGGAGAAATGGAGAAAGATTTCTTGGTGTTATTAAAAGATCGGGATGAGATCCACATATAAGTTTGGTAAGAAATTAACAATTTAATTTTGAGAATAATAAAAAAAGAAGGAAAGCATCATTTAATTCAAGGGTAGTTTCCAATGTAAATACAATTATTAAAAAATATTTTTTGTGAAACTAATACATGTGTTTCTTGTTTACTAAATAACCAACTTACTCAATTCCCATTATCAATATGAATTTAGCTAGCTAAATTATTTTCATATATAGAATCAGAAAAAAGTATACATATTGAACAAATACGCGGAACTTTTTTTTTTTTTTATAACAAAGCGTGGCTGATAAAACTAACATTCTTAGCTTATTAGGAGACTATGCACATCCATATCCATCCATTTATGTGAAATTTGTTAAGCCTGAATATTAAAAATATGAAAGGGTAGGCAATGGTAAACTAACGGTTCGGAGAGAAAACAAAGACGGCAATGCAGAGGGCGACAAATAGCTTTAAAAATGAGGCAGCCATATACTTGGGTTATGAGACTGATTAGTACTGGACTAAATTAAGAGACTTGTTTAAGAGTTTGAGTTGAAGCAACTATGTGTATATATATAGGATGTTGTTCTTATACTGAATCTCGCCATTTATTTAATTTCATGGTGTTGAACAACACATGCATGATCTGTTTCTTTTCATTTAGCATCTTGAAATTGTCGCTAAAGTGTCCTACATATGCCTCAGTTGTTACAATTTGGCTAGGAAATAGGAATATGCTAGGTTCTATTTCTTATGCTTCCTCTCTTTTTCTTTCACTTGTTATTCATGGGCATGGAATAGATATAAATTAGGGTTTAATTTGGATATTTAGAGTTATTTGGTGTGGCAATAAAAAATATTTAGATTATCCTATAAATATGTTTGTTATTTTACGATTTATATTTGAATTTAAATTATTATTTTTTATTATTTCTAGGGCTATATAAATAGAGGTAAAGTTACTTAGTTGCATTTAGATTTGCTTTTTGAATACTACGATCTTAAATATAAGATTCAGTTGACCTTTTTGGAAACTCTTAAGAAAATTAATTACTTTACTTTAAAACGTTTGAATTCGTCATTTTTCTTTAAACTATTTTTTATAATTTATAAACATATATATAATATAATGATACACTACATATAATATGATTAAGTAACTCATTTAGTTTCCTTAATTTGTCCAAAAAAAAAGTCAAGTAGAACTTATATTTAAGGGTTAAGGTGCTTAAATAACCTTCAACATTTCTCAAAAGTGAAAAAACGACAAACAACAATTTTTGGTATAAAAAATAACCTTCAATTTTTTAAAATGATGCATTCTATTAGTTTACGGTTACTTTTTGCACTTTTAGTATAAGTTAATGACTATTTTTCAATTTAAAATGTTAGAATAACGGTCAACTAATGGAATGCACCATTTTCAAAAGTTGAAGGTTATTTTTTATACCAAAAATTGTTGAAAGTCGTTTTCACACTTTTAAAAAATGTTGAAGGTTATTTAAACACCTTAACCCTATATTTTATATTGGATGCAGCAAAAATTAATATTTTCTCAGCTTCCACCCCCCGGGGCCAGGGTCCCCCAACCAAAAAACAAAATCTTCCCAATTCATATCAGTCATATCCAAGTTATGCTACATTCCTTTTTATACTCGTAAGCTATTATTTCTCTACTTTTCACATACATATTTGCATAAAAATTAAGCTATTATTTATCTACTTTTCACACACATATGACATACTTAAAGGGATTTTGCTAATTAAAGTTAAAAAGCAGCTACCAGTACCGTACTCCTGCTGTCTAATTAGTTTACAAGAATAATAGGGTGAAATAATTATTAATCTTGTGATAGAAGAAGCCATGAACACCCCAGAACTAGTGAACCAAACAGTAGGATTTAAATCGTCTTCAACCTTCTTCAGCAGCCAGAGCACGACCAAAAAACTTGAAAATAGAGAGAGGAAGATCAGCCAAGCAATCCAAGCCACTTGATCCAAAATTTCAAGGTAAGCTATCATAAAACACCGATTTCTCGTAGTTTTCGGTACTTATGACCACTCCTAACCATTTTTCCTCAATTAATTTGTTGATTTGAACACAAAATCATAGAGGAAGGAGAGAGAGGAAGTTATGACTTAGAGAGAAAAAGTGAAAAAAATTGAAGGTAACTTCTGAAACATCGATTCTATCGGTATAAGCTTAATGTTATGGTTGATTGCAGACTGAATCTGTGGCTATTTTTCTTGGAATTTTCATTTGGGGAAATGATGAAACTTAGCCATTATGCTGCCAAAATCCCCTCTAAATTATGTGTGTTTAGTTATAAATAATTAAACACTGATTAGGAGCGGAAAAGAGTAAGTTTAATTGATAGATTTCGAGAAAATCGCTTTTTTTGGATATATAATGTTATATTTTGGCCAAAAAAGGGAAATGGGGAGTTAGATATGTAATTTGACAATTATAATCATTCCATTGTGTTTGAAAGGGAAAATTAAGGGGGATTATGTTGGCCCCGATGTCCAGAAAGCCTCTGAATGCAAAATGACAAAAGTAGGTTTAAAAACCTAGATTTGGACTCCTAAGGGTGGTATGGTCATTTGACATTGAATT